>WBNM01033266.1:0-21813 GCA_013399055.1 Ramphastos sulfuratus | reverse complement strand
GGAGGTATTTAAAAGACACATGGTGGTTAGAGGTGTGGTAGTGGTGGGATTGTGAGCTCTAGGTGAGCCACTGGACTTGATGATCTCAAAGTTCTCTCCCATAATTCTATAATTAAATGAAGAATGGGAGAATTGTAGTACCTGTGCAACCTTGATTCATCCCTCATATTCATATGCTTTCTCATACAGTCTTCAATCATGGGTTTCTTTACTAATGGAGTGTACTGGGAGTTGAAAGAACTATCAGTTAAAAATAAAACTTGCCTTTATTTTTCTGGGGTTGCTTTGCAACCATTACCCAATGATTGTTTGAAACAATGACAAGACCCCCGCACTGCTTTCTCATTCAGCAATGATTTACACTTCTCTAGCACTGTTCATCTGGCACTTTAGGATTGTATTGTCACTCTAAAGTACTTGTACACCCAGATATGCTTCTCGCTTGCATTTGAGATTCAGAAACTGGGTTGAAACTGGGTTAGACAAGATAAAAGAATAACACTTCAGGTGATAACTTTACACAATTAAAAATGAATATATTCTGTCTGAAACACTTTTGTCATAATTCTTCAGAAGCTGAGCACTGTGCATCAGAAGTTACCTTCAAAAACTTTACCAGAGTGTTTTACATGTGAGTCTAAGCACAGGTTGAGTTCTAAGAAAATTTGATGTTCTTGACTTTTAATGGGGAAAAAAGACATTCTGCCACTGCTGAAAGTAAGGTAAAAGCCCAGTGCAGACAAAGCAAAACTGCTTTGTCTTAACTATGATTTTATTCCACATGTCTGATTGATTGATTTAACCACAAGCTTTTATTCATCTAAATGCAAGGTTACACAATGAAGTTCATATTTGCTTTTTTTCTTAGTCTGTTCCTGACTGACATGTATTTCCAGGAAAGCAATACAAATGCTGCTTTACTCTCCAAATAATTTACTTGTGTAGACTTTAAAACACTACATTAAGCATTTCAAACATTTTATTCACTGTGGATCACATCTTTGTTTTGTTTTTGTTTTTTTTTGCTGTCCCTAATTAAGCTTCAATTATTGTGCATACAGGATAAAATCTCCATGCAAAAATACACTCTGTTTCTTTTAGACTGGCTAGTACTGATGAAACTAAGAATATACACAGGAGTTGTGCATACAACTCATGGTTTAACTGAAATCTCATGTTTCAGACATTAATAGTATCTTAAGCAGTATTTTATTGAACTGAATGATTTAACATTATTGATATGAACAACAAGGGCCTAACTTTACAAGATGTGCCAAACCTGTTCTGTGTTTCTGTCAAAAGTTTTTGACTATTATAACAATTCTTCATCCAAAGACTAGAGCTAGAGGAAAGTTTTGAAATACAAAAGCCAAAGTATTTGCCCAGGTGTCAGATGAGGAGGGATAAGGTAATTGTGGATACATGTGCTAACAGTCAGTTTAAATACTGAAAACTGGAATGCCAAAGATACAAGTAGGCTCAATAAACACCTATCAAATGACCTTTCCAATATAAATCCCAAATAGAATTTTCTCTCCCTGCCTAGTTAGCAGCCATAAATTGGTCCTCTGTACATAATCCCCCTTTGCAATTAGGAAGAGAGAAGAAAAAATCTGCATTTTATTCACTGAGGTCTTACAGCTTATGCTTAAAAAAAAAAAAGAAAAATTTTTTAAAAAAAAAAGTATGTTCTGCTGGTTACAGCACTTAAAACCTCTGAAATGGTTGATAACTTCTGTTCTTCAGCAGCCATGTTATTTAACAGCTTTCTCCACTGCTTCAGGTGTGCTCTCTCCAAACAGCTCCCCTTTTAATCACATAGAAAGCTTCCTTCTTGAAGTAAGTTAAGATGGCATTTATAAAGAAATAATAGTTCTTAGCTGTTATGCTGCATTAGGATAAAAGATTGCACAATACTGAGATGATTTTTAGCCTTGATCCATTTTTAAATATAGTATGAATATTATAGTTCTGTTAGCTTCTCTGAACTCCCTAGGCATCCCTCATGTTGCCAGAAAGGAATTATAAATTGACAATGAAAGTTATTTTATTTCATTTTCCATCTCTCTTGGAATTTGAAAATGTGTCTGTTCTGACCGTGAACTTTTTCTTTCTGGATGTTCTGGGGTTTTTAAGTACTTGTTTTACTGCCTGTAGGAATCTTCACTTTCTGCCCAGAAAAATAGCATTATACAGAAAAAAGTGAAATATTATACCAGAGAACCCAGATATGGACAAATCTTTGGTTCCCTCTAATATCAGGCTTTTTGACAGCAAATTCTGCTGTCTGTGCTTGCGTGGTTTGATTTCACTCTCTGTCTCTGAACTCTCTTACTAGCATCTTGTTTCATATATGTGTTTAAAATGCATGCTGATTTCTTCCCTTCTTGAACAATAAGAAATGGAGACTCAGAGAAAAAGAGAATGAAGACAACATTTGCTAGCACATGAAGTTGAAGACTGGTCCATAGGACAGTATACCTAAGGGTCTTTTCTAAGGTCAGGCTTTAATTTAACTTGGATTATAAGTTTGGGGAAGGAGCATCTTTATTCCCTTAATTATCTAGCTAGGAAATTACGTAATATTGCTGGCTCACATATATGAAATGAAGAAATGATCCCAGGGTAAAAAATATCTGTATATTAAGAGCTGTCTTGGGGGCAGTTTTCTGCTTGTGTCTGTTTCTTGGTAGTGCATTATTCTAAGTACATGTACTTGTGAAGCACAGGTTTCCAGCATGGAGTTAGAGGTAACCAGATTGGTTAAGGAATCTCACTGAGCACCTTCAGTTAAATTAATCAGGAATATTTTCTGTGTATGAGCTAACAATATGTAACTTATTGTTGCTTTCATCCTCAAGTTTATTACTTCTACAAGCCAAACTCATGGCAAAACATATTTCTTTGCATTCCTCTGGTCTCTTTTGGAGCTACCTACTACTACTCTTCCTTTCTTTTAGTTTCTGAGATTGTCTAACCCTCTCCCAAAAATCCATCTATGGTTCTGAGCTCTCATCCCGGCAGGCTGGACTCTTCTTTCTTGTGCTCCCCAAGTCCTCCTTGTCTCCTTACTAAGCAGGAATTGCCCTGCAGCTTTGCTTTTTTTTTTTTTTTTTTTTTTTTTTGGTCTCCAAATAGAAGGAAAAAATTCAGGAGGGAAGGATGGAAGCAAAGGGGAGTATAAAAGAACGCAAAGGGGGGAATGTAGGATACCTGCTTCACATCTAAGTTTTTTTTACTGACTTAAAATATTTTAGAGAGTCATGAACAAAAGCAGAGGAACATTTAACTGGATGATTTTCACAGATGTATTCCTGTCGCACTTTGCAAGACAGCCTGGCCCAACAGAGCTGGTGCAGAGTGAAAGCTAGTTTGCTTGGTTGGTCTTAAGCTGAGTCCTTGCAAGAAAGCTGGCTATGCTCTCCAGAAGGCTTTGTAGTACCCTGCTATTCAGATTGTTCCATTTTCAAGGATGTTTCACTACAAACTGTAACAAGCTTTTCTGGTAAAACCGTTACACTGAAAACCCTTCCATACTTGCACTGCAAACCCTTTGGTACACATTTGCAAAGGAAGGAGCAGAATGTGGATTTGCTGAAGTGTGAGCACCCACAGCTAAAATTTGGCTACAGTGATCCTTGGAATATGTATTGATCTGGTCTAGGTCATCCTGCTCTGCAGGAGGGTTGGACTAGATAATCTTTTGAGGTCCCTTCCAGCACCCAACATTCTGTGATTCTGTATGTAGATACCAAGCACTCACTGAAATGGAAGCAAACAATCCCTGCACTTAGGCACTGAGAACCAATAGATTTTTATTTATTTATTTTTACTTTTAGATCCTGATTAGTCCTACTTTAATTCTCTACCCATATAATAGGTATAAAAAAATGCCACCTTACCTCTTATAAAGTATATCAATTTCTGATTTTGGAGCTGTCTAATGTTATTTCAATGGATGTCTAAAAAACTCTGAAGAAAGTGAGTCATTCTTACTGGTGAGGTCTTCAATGGAAAGCTATATATAAGACATGGACCCACACAGAGAATGATAAAGGCTAAAACAGAAATATCAGCTATCTTATTTTGTATGTACCATCCATCCCCCTGCACTGAATTGAGGGATTATTCAGTAATGTAATTATATTGTGTGCATGATGCCATGCAGAATATGTGTCCTGGGGTGAAGGGTGGTTAGCCAGTGCTGAACAGTCTTCATTCTGGTATTTTTGCAGCTTTGTGACTTTGCAACATTCCTTTAATGTGTAATGGGGATCAGCTGCTCTTTTTGTCTATTCTATTCATTGCAGGAATTTTTCCTTTTAAAAAAGATATACTGAAATCTAGAAATTATATGAAGTGAAGACTCTTTCTAGAATTTTATCCAGTGAATTTACTGTCTCCCACAGCCTCGTGTCACTAAATCAGGAGCATACAGTTCTATCTGGTAGTGCTGGTCTCTTTTGTACCCAATATTGGAGGCTGAAGGGACGAGTGAGCATCACAAGTGTTCATCAGGACCATTAGAAGCATTTTTGTTATAGCAAAAAAAAGTCACATCAGAAAAAGCTTACTCTGACAGAAATGTGCAAAGTGTCAGTAAAGAACTGACAGGACAAAGAGCAGTGGGCAGAAACTGGAACACAGAATGTTCCATGGAAACATAAGGAAAAAGTCTCCTTGAGCATGGGAGAGCACTGGAACAGGCTGCCCAGGGAGGTTGTGGAGTCTTCATCTCTGGAGGAATTCCAAACCTGCCTGATCGTGTTTCTATATGATTTAGTCTAGATGATCCTGTTCTAGCAGGGAGACTGGACTAGATGATCTTCAGAGGGCCCTTTCAATGCCTACTATTCTGTCTGTCTGTCAGTTGCTTGAACTTGGATAGGAGGAGGTCCCAAAGATTCCCTAAATGTTAGTCATGGAATGCTGTATCCTTGTATATGAAATGGATTGGTGGAAGCACTCATCACAGTATCATCAGGAGGAAAGATGTCAGACAAAGTGAACTGATTCACATGCAAGTTTCCTTGTGACTGAGGGAAATTAAGTGCTAGGCTCAGCTTGCTGGACTCTGGCAATAGATATCCCAGCAGTCTGTGAATATCGGTCTGGATCAGTCTGAGTACAGGTGATACTACTCTTAGAATATATCTTGCTGTCCTCTTATTGATTTTGAACATGTTCCAGTCTTTAAGAAAACACAGTACTACTGTGGAAATGATAGTGCCTCTGCCAGAAATCAGACCAAGTTTGCCTTGAAATTGAATAGTAATTGTAAGGCAGGAGATATAGTTCAAGGGGCTATACTAAGATTCACAGATTGCATTGGGTTGGAAGGGACCCTCAAAAGTCATCTTGTCCAACCCTCCTACAGCCAACAGGACACCTCCAACTACATCAGGCTGCCCTGGACCACCTCAAGTCTGATCTTGAATGTCTGCAGGGATGAGTTCTCAACCACATCCCTGGGCAGTGTATTGCAGTGATTTACCACTCTCACAGTGAAGAACTTCCTCTTTATGTCCAACCTAAATCTACCCTGCTCCACTTTAAAACCGTTGTCCCTTGTCCTATCACTGCAAGCCCTTCTAAACAGTCCCTCTCCAGACTTCCTGTATGTCCCCTTCAGATACTGAAATGTCTCCTCAGAGCCTTCCCTTCTCCAGGCTGAACAGCCCCAGTTCTTTCAGCCTGTCTTCATAGGAGAGGTTCTCCAGCCCTCCGGTCATCTTTGTGGCCCTCCTCCGGATCCAGTTCAGCAGGCTCATGTCTCTCTTTTGTTTAGGGCCCCATAGCTGGACACAGTGCTCCAGGTGAGGTCTCACCAGAGCAGAGTGGAGTGGCAGAATCACCTCCCTCAATCTGCAATCACCTTTCTCATCCTGCTAGGACCATCTGTATGAGACCAACATGTGAATTTAAGTTTCACAGCTAGTACCTGCTTTGGCTGGAGACAAGTTACATAGTTCCGTTTCTGAAAAGAGTCTTCTTCAAATGCATGGATTATTTTTTTCTTATATTCATTGGTAATAAAAAACAATGCCTGCCATTATATGTGGAAGTAATATATGGTATAAGATTTATGAATTAGTATAAAAATGTCATGTTTTGTGAGTATTTGTAACTTCTAACTATGCAGGATGGGGACTTGATCGAGAGACTGCAGAAAAGGGCTACAAAGATGATTAGGGGACTGGAACATCTCTTCTGAGAAAAAAACTGAGAGAATTTGGTCTTTTTAGTCTGGAAATGAGAAGACTGAGCAAGGATCTCATAAATGCTAATAAATCCTTACAGGGAGTGTGTCAAGAGGATGGGACCGGTGTGTTTTCACTTGTGCCCAGTGACAGGACAAAGGGTAATGAGCACAAACTTGAACATAAGAAGTTCCGTCCATGAGAAGGAACTTCTTTAATCTAAGGGTGATGGAGCACTGGAACAGGCTGTCCAGACAGTTGCTGCAGTCTCCATCTCTGAAGGCATTCAAAATCCATGAGGCGTGACCTTCCATAGGTGAACTTGCCTTGACAGGGGGATTGGGCTCAATCTCCAGAGCTCTCTTTCAACCCTTACCAGCCTGTGATTCAGTTATGGGTAGAAATTCTGGTAGTCTACTGCTTTTGTATTGTATCTGAGATAAACAATACAAGAATATTTGCAAAAGAGTGAAAAATGTGTAAATAAAGTAGAGAACATGATTAAAATGAAAGGTCAGATCAGAGTATTGGATCTGTAGCTGAATAGAATACATAGAATAGAATGAATGTGAGTTAAGAATAAGTTGCACAGGGAGAAGAAACAGTTGTGAAGGGAGGAAGGAAACAGAAAGTAGACAGTTTACTATCTGAGTCACACAGCCAGAAATCTGATTTTACATGTGTTTGTTATTTATCAAATGTGTTTGTTTTTACATTTCAGAGTTGTGAATGTTGTTCTTCAATGGCAAGACACTTAAAAGTCATGGGTAAATTATTGTGATGCCTCTAGTAACTAATATTTTATGTGAGATCCGGGGGTTTTCATGGGTTCTGAGTGTCAGTTGCTCTATTATTGGTGACATAGCTAGACCATGCTACATGAAATGCTACTGTTAGTATTATGTTGCTGTGGGTTCACTAGGAAATATTATTCAAATTAATTACTCTAAAGTGCATTTCTTACATATCAGTGACTACCCTGGTTTTTTTCCAAAATGAAAACTTTCATTTATTTTATTTATTTGGCATAAATTGAATGTATTTCCCTCATTCTTTGGACTCATCCAGTTATACCTTGTTTAAGTGTTTTAGGGATCTACAAATAAAGGAGAGAGAGTGAAATATCCCCTTTCTGCATAGAAGGGATGCTGTCTAGAGGGGTCTTGACATGTTTGAGAAAAGTGCACTTGTGAACCTGATGAAGTTCAACAAGGTCAAATGCAAAGTCCTGCACCTGGGTTGGCACAGTTCCCAATATCAATACAGGCTGGGGGGTGAACTGATTGAGAACAGCCCTGCAGAGAAGACTTTGGGATACTTATGTATGAAAAAACATGTATGAGCCAGCCATGTGTACTTCCAGCCCAAAAAGCCAGTTGTACCCTCAGCTGCATCGAAGGGAGCATGGTCAGTAGGTCAAGGGAGATAATTCTTCCCCTCTGCTTCAGTTTGGTGAGACCCTACCTGGAGTACTGCATAAAGCTTTGAGGTTGCCATCAAGAGGAAGACATGGATTTGTTAGAGCAAGTCCAGATGAGAGTGACAAAAATGATCAGAGAGCTGGAACAACTCTCCAAAGAGGAAAGACCGAGAGAGTTGGGTTTGTTCAACCTGGAGAAGAGATGGCTGCAAGGATACCTTGTTGTGGCCTTTCAATATATAAAGGCCTGACTTCATAACACAGTTTTAAAGTCACTGCTCTTGATTCTTGTGGAGTATGTCATCCCAAAGTTAATTTGTAAGTAGCCCAGTCCAGGACTTCTTCAATCTGTGCAACACATAAGAATAAATAAGCTTTGCAGTGCAGGGATGATTTGCTGGAATCCATAAAGGAGATAGTACATCAGCTTCCTTTAAATGCAAAACAACAACTGAGTCTTATGCATCTGTTGAAATCAGTGTGGCCAAGAAGACAAACACCTTCCTGGCTCGTATCCAAAATACTGTGGCCAGCAGAACTAGAGAACCGATTGTTCCCCTCTACTCAGCACTAGTGAGGTCACATCTTGAGTACTGGGTTTAGTTTTGGGCCTCTCACTAGAAAGACATTGATGTGCTGAAGCACATCCAGAGAAAGGCAACAAAGCTAGTGAAGGGTCTAGGGCACAAGTGTTGTGAGGAGTGACTGAGGGAACTGGTGTTTAGCCTAGAGAAAAGAAGGCTGAGGAGAGACCTTATCCCTCTACAATTACCTGAAAGGAGATTGTCGTGAGGTGAGTGGAAAGAGTCCAACAGAGAGCCATGAGAATGACTGGGAGACTTGAGCATCTCCCCTACGAAGAGAGACTGAGAAACCTGAGGCTGTTTAGTCTGGAGAAGGGAAGGCTAAGAGGAGATCTCAACATCCATAAATATCTGACGAGTGGATGTCAATGGCTGGGGCCAATCTCTTTTTTGGTGTTCAGCAGCAATAAGCCAAGGATCAGCAGCTACAAACTGGAACATAAAAGGTTTCACCTCAACATGAGGAGAAACTTCTTTACAGTGAGGGTGCCAGAGCACTGGAACAGGCTGCCCAGAGAGATTGTGGAGTCTCCTCTGAAGACCTTCAAAACCTGCCTGGATGCATTCCTGTGCAGACTACCCTGGATGATCCTGCTTGGTAGGTGGGTTGGACTTGATGATTGCTGGAGGTCCCTTCCAACCTCTAGGGTTCTGTGATTCCATGATTCTGTAAGTGTCAGTCTCTTCTCCGAAGTGACAAGCAACAGGATAAGAGGAAACAGTCTCAGGTTGTGCTGGAGAGGTTTAGATTAGGTGTTATGAAAAATTTCTTCACTGAAAGGGTTATCAAACACTGGAACAGGCTGCCCAGAGAAGTGGTTGAGATGTATAGATGTCTCCTTCTCTGGAGACTTTCAAAGCCTGTCTGGATGTGTTCCTCTGTGTCCTGAGCTAGATTATGATCCTGCTGTGGCAGGTGGGTTGAGCTTGATGAGTTCCCCAGCACAGGAAGGACACTGAAGTGTTGGAGTGGGTCCAGAGGAGGCCACAAAGATGATCAGAGGGCAGCAGCAGCTCTGCTATAAGGACAGGCTACAAGAGTTGGGGCTCTGCAGCCTGGAGAAGAGAAGGGTTCGAGGAGACCTTATAGTAGCCTTCCAATATCTGAAGGGGGCCTACAGGAAGGCTGGGGAGGGATTATTTACAAGGTCTTGCAATGACAGGACTAGGGGCGATGGGTTTAAACTGGCAGAGGGGAGATTTAAACTAGGTGTTAGGAAGAGATTCTTTGTAGTGAGGGTGGTGAGGCACTGGAACAGGTTGCCCAGGGAGGTTGTAGCTGCTCCCTCCCTGGAGGTGTTCAAGGCCAGGTTGGACAAGGCCTTGAGTGACCTGTACTAGCAGGAGGTGTCCCTGCCTATGGCAGGGGTTGGAAGTGGATGATCTTTGAGGTCCCTTCCAACCTTACCATTCTATTATTCTATCTCTTTGGGTCATTTCCAAGCCCTGACATCCTGTGATCCTGTGATGTGGCACTTCGGGAAGTTCATTAGGAATGAACTAGGCAATGATAGGTTAAAGATTGGACTTGATGATCTTAAGGGTCTCTTTCAACCAAAGCAATCCTCTGATTCTATATTTGTAAATCTATGGTGGATTTATATTTAGCACAATCAGGTCTTCCGCCTGCTGCATCCAACACTCAGTTGCTAGTGTAGCTAAATACACTTATCTTCAATTTAACCTAAAGATGAGAGTGGGAAAAAAAAGTTATATAAGACAAATCATTTATATATATTTTGATTTTCTGAGCAGTTTTAACCCAAAGATGAGAGAGGGGGTAAAAATAAGACAAATTATTTATATATTTTGCTTTTCTGAGCAGTTTTAAACTAAAGATAAGTGAGGAAAAGAAATATAAGACAAATTATTTATATTTTTTGCTTTTCTGAGCAGTTTTAACCCAAAGATGAGTGAGGGGGAAAAACCAGCAATGTGTTCACCTTNGGTGGAGTCACCGTCCCTGGAGGTGTTCAAGGCGGGTTTGGACGTGGCACTTGGTGCCATGGTCTAGTCTTGAGGTCTGTAGTAATGGGTTGGACTTGATGATCTTTGAGGTCTCTTCCAACCTTGCTTATACTGTGATACTGTGATACTGTGATTTATGTGTTTTGCTTTTCTGAGCAGTTTTAACCCAAAGATGAGAGGAAAAAAAGAAAATAGACCTTTTTTTTTTTTTTTTTTAATATATTTTGCTCTTCTGAGCAGTTTTGGCCACTAGCAGGGAACCAGACCAATGAGTTGGACAGACATTTGGTCTCACCCAGCATGGTTATACTGATGTTTCTTGAGAACTACAGCCTCAACTCAGCTTCTTTAGCATGTGTCTGAGGAGGAGGAGTGTCTGCTTGGTGCTGAACATAGACTGCATGGTACAAGCCAAGTCCTTCTTCAAGCTGCTACAGGTGAAGCAAAACGCATCCTAACCCGACAGTGCAGTCCACACGTGGCACACGGGATGACCACTGGAATGATAATTGTTTCTCCTTTATGAGAACAGGGAAAGGCATCTCCCAGATCATTACCAGGGAACAATAACACCATGCAGTGACATCAAGCGCATGGGATCATATTGCAGCAATCTGCTGGTTGCCGTGGTGACAGGAGTGGGCCCGCAAAGCCAGCCGCCCGGCTGCCGAATTGGAAGGGATAAGAAAAACACAACCCACTTCCCATGTGAAATGAATTACAAGAACAAGCAAAGGAAGAAAAGAAAATTGTCAACCCTTAATCAAATGTTCTCTTATTTTTAGAAGGAGTTGGAAGAAAATGGAGGCCATCTCTACTTACCTCTCGGGCTTTGGGGATCTAGTCAGTAATATCTCTGTACATACCATGGGAATAAATCACAATGCTTTGTTTAAGGAAAATCAAATGGAACAGAACTCTCAGCTGTGTGCAGTAGGAGATAATACCTTATTCAATACTGCTGTTCCTTGCGCTTGCCTTAGCAAACAAAATCTGCAGGAATATGTTGCAATGGGTGTCATTGTAATGATTGCATTTAGCAGGCAAGCCTCACCCCATATTTTCTCTGCATCCTTTTACCTTTCACCCAGAGAAAGCATATTCCAGGTCCTTTTTAGCTTGTAAGTTCTCTTACCTTTTACCTTTGCTTCGCCTCTACAGACCAAAAGCAGCATGGTAGAGCATGAAACGCTTTGCAACATAGCAAAGCAGTGATGCATAGAAAACACCATTAATTTCCCTGCATTTCTCTCTTTGGGCAGCTGCTTCCTATTCTATTACCTTTCATAAGTTCAGCTGACCTAGCAGCCTCAGATTACAAGCAGCTAGGTCCTGGTTACCTGAAAGCTAGGCAGCGCCTTCATTTTGCAGCACACAGAGTGGACTCCAAACACGCAGCTGAGGTCTCCAAGACCTCAGGTAAAAAGTCATTACTTGCAGCAATGGTGGACATTGTCATGCTTGACTCTACAGTTCCTGCCTCTGGGAGCAGGATTCTCACAGTTGAATTAGGCACACAAGACCCTGCATAGCTTACTAGGAAGAGAAAGGCAGTTAAGAAAGGGATTTGCAATGCTAAGCAGAGGAAGCCAATAAGATGCTCCAAAGTAGAAACTGCATCTGAAAGTTTCACCTCCTCTTGCAGCCCTGTATTAGACACCATTTGGAGAGTGGATTTCCTGTGTTGTTCCCCAGATCTTGAAGTCAAAATTGTCCCTTTGGGTTAGGACAGCTGGCTCACTGCTTCCTTTCAAATTAGAGTATGCACCAGAAGTATGACTCTGTAGCTCAGAAGTTAGAACACTATGTTTAAAGAAGTAGAAAGTCCTGAATTTTTAGCTTTTTCTCTACTTTTTCTATTTGTCAGTCACTGGATGTAAACCAAAAACGTTTCTAGCAACAGCAGAAGAAGATTGATTTACCACAACCCAGCTGTCACTGCTCTAAAAGATAATTCCTTTCTGGCTTACTGACTAAAACTGCACAACAGTTTGGTGGTCAGCAGGACAATTTCAGAGTGCCCTTTCCTATCAGTTACTCCATAACCTGCTCTCTTTTTAGGAAATTTGGTTTTGAGAAAGACATCTGAATCTGATCTGCCACCTTCTGCACGAATTCCCTGACAGCAGGGCCTGTCCTGTGGGACAGCAAGTTGAAGCCACTTTTAAGAAAGAGCAGCTTCCAAGTCACACCACACTCCTGCGTGGCTGCCTTGGGCATGCTCCGAGACTTCCTAGCAGCTGAAGCTGTGGTGGCATCTAAGAGGATGGCCTACTTTCTAGACTCACTGGGAGGTCTGATGTGGGTTCCAAGCAGCTCTGTCAGCTCAGAAGAGAGAGTTCAAACACCGGGCAGCCCAGAGGTAATGCTGCTGATGTGAGCCGGCTTCAGCTGCAGGCAGGAGGTGAACAAATGCTTCCAAGACCTGTCTTCACTTTAGGGCAGAAGTGCATGAAGGCTGAAGGATTTTTTCAGGCATGTCTTTTCCTTGCTGCTATTTCACAGCTCCTCTCTGTGAATAAGACACATTTTTAAGACATAGATCCTTGCCCACAATTGTCACAATCACACAGAAACATCCGGGTTGGCAAAGCCCCTCAGGATCACCAAGTCCAACCTAGAACCTACAAGATTCACCTTAAACCATAGCCCTAATCACTACATCAAAACAACCCTTAAACACAGCCGGGGTTGTTGACTCAACCACCTCCCTCGGCAGCTCATTCCAGTGCCTCACCACTCTCTCTGTGAAATTTTTTTTTCTTAATGTCCAATCTAAACCTACCCAAGTCTCAGCTTGAGGCCATTCTCCCTTGTTCTCTCTCCAATTACCTCTAAGAGACCAGCAGCAGCCTCTCCACAACATCTCTTCAAGTAGTTGTAGACAGCAATGAGGTCTCCCCTCATCCTTCTCTTCCTCAAACTAAACAGCCCCAGCTTTTATGGTCAAAGTCCCTGACTCTGCCTTTTGTACTCTCTGGGCTGGTTTGGGTTCCTCACATTTTAAACAACATGACTAGGGTTGATAAAAACGTGAGGAAGGGAATAGTTCTGGGAGAGATTCTGTGAGGTGAACAAAGTTTTTACACTTACTACAAAACCAGCAGTGTTAGCTGCAGGGTTGACCAGAACTCGGTGTTACCTGATGAGCAGGTATTCAGCACTTTTGTTACGCCTGCAAACATCAAGTTTGTTCCTTCCTTCACTCCCCAAAGTTACACATTTGTTGGAGAAAGACCTGGGGTTTTTTTCTGAGAATTTAGAAGGCTGTTAATTAGCTCACAGTGATATTGATTTTAAAGTGGGTCCTTTGAGAAATTTAGCATCTAAGCTAACCAGCGTTTATCTCAAGTAATCTGAATAATGGTACAATGTAGACTCTCTGGAATTTTCATTACTGAAATGGAGTGAAATTATCTTTACAATATACATTGATGACGTTAAGATGTAATTTAGGTAAGTATTAATAATTATTTTATTGAATTGTTATGACTGAATAGGCAGACAGGGTTGGGTCAACAGTGTTAGTAATTAAGTGGGCCAAGTGCAACTGCAGAGGTAATTTTTTCAATTGCCACCTTATCTCTGCAGCTAATTTGCATGTGACAATTGTGTTGGTTGTAATGAATCAGTGCTACAGGGAAGAAAGGATAAAAATAGCAGAAATTCTTCCTCCAGGGATCCTTGTCCCAACTATCAGTGTTCATAGAATAGAATCATAAAATGGTTTAGATTGGAAGGGACCTCAAAGATCATCTAGTTCCAACCCCCCACCATAGGCAGGGACACCTCCCACTAGAGGTTATTTCATTGTCATTATCCTTTAACTGTTACTGTTGTGTGAAAGGTCTATGACTTACCTACTCTTGAATATTAACATCTGAAAAACTTTTGATGGCACTGGTTACTCCAGGTTCACTTCTGGAAGAGATAAATGTGAACCAAAGAGAAAGATCTTTCAAAGTTAAGCAGAGAGACACTCAGGTCTGTTCAGACTCCTTTTTAAATTGACCCTACCTATATCACCTTCTCTCTTTGTGCATAGTTTGCAAATAAGGGCTCAGAATTGCTACCACCCCATCCTTATCTGTCAGTGAAATGGCCTTTTCCAGTTGACATTTCAATAGCCATTTATTATTATTTCCTGATGAAGTGACAGTAACATGGAAAGATTTACTTCCATTTTCTCTTTGTTTTTCTGGCATTTTTCAATGCTAAGAATGTCATAAGTGTCAAGTCTGACAATAGAGCAAGGTGGGGACTGAGAATCAGTATCACCATCACTAGCTGTAAAAGCAAAACAGTTTGTGAAGAATATTATCAAATGGTTATTTTGCAACATGCTAGGTCATTTCATCCCAGTGGATTCTATAATCAATCTCTTTCCCCCAAGGCAAAATTTCATGCTTCTGCAGGGGATTTTTCTAACGTGGTCTTGTCAGATTTGTAGGTGTAATAACAATTTCTGCAGTATCTCCAGGAATCTGATAAATCTTTCTGACCCGAGAGTACAAGTTAGACATTTCCCTCAGTAATCATTCTTGCAGGTTAACAGTGGCACTGCTGGTGAGAGGCAAGCTTTTCACTCATACTGAAGCTTGCTAAACTCTGGTTGATTGCCAGTTCTTTTTTAGAAATGAAGCATGTGGCACATTGCTTGAAATTTTTGCACTAATAAGAGTCAGTGCTCATTCTGAAGAGGTAAATTCCTCTGGTCTTCTCTTGCAAGTCTTTAAGAAATTAACTCTTTCACTTTGCGGAAAAGCTATGTTGTGCTGAAAATTCAAAAGCCTCCTGGCATCTGATTTAGACAGTGAATAAGAAGGGTACTGGTTATTCAATGTATCCTTAGCCACATCATGAGATATCTCTGATTTGTTCTCAGCCAGAGGACAGATTAGATATTACCTATTTCAAGACTATACAGTTTGGAAGGATATTGGGATTAGGTGAATGAGGAGCAATGCAATTCAGACTGAGGACAGGGCTGGTTTGTGGAGCCGTTGAGGATGTGCTTCCTAGCAGTCCCTGTTCCCATTAGTACCAGATGCCTGCTTTCTTCCTTTCCAGTTATGCATTTAGGGTGGAAGAGGTAAGAAAGAATAGAGCTCTTTGATGCTGTTGGTCTCAGTTTTCCATCTGTGACTTCAGTCTCCAAGCATATATAATGGAAAAACATTCCCATCTGCTCCCTGCCCTGCACCCATCTCTTTTATCTGAGTGACAGGATAGTGCTCTACCTAAATGTATCACCTCCCATATTCTCTTTTTCCCTTTCTGTGCCAGGTCACACTTTTCATCAGCCCTGTAAGCTCAAGTAGGAGACCTGCTGTCCCACTTCCCTTCAAATTCTCCCAAGCCGTGCTCCTGCAGTGTCAAGCCTCAGTCAGCCAGGGTGAGATTTGGTACAATACACATTGGAGAGATACTGGCAAGGCACTTTGAACACCCACCAGGCCTTGTCTATGATATGCATACACCATGATCCTCCTCAACTCAGTGTGTTAGGTGCCACTTTTACCAACTCTTCAGAGTTCCTGTTGATCTCATTATGTTGATAGTGCAGCAAATTATTACATGTCTGGCTGGGAGAGGGCAATGGATACCAGAAAGTGCTTCCTATACAATGTGATGCAAGCACCAATGCTGCCCTATCCATGCTGTACTCACCTCAAAAGTCATCCTTCCCTTACACACACCAACCCTGTTCTTGGGAAAACCAATTTTCAATACACAAGAAGCATAAAATAAAGTTACCAGAAGTTGCTGTAACCTCTAGTAGCACTTAGCATCTCCAGCTGAACTTCATCTCAATAATGGCAGCACAGCAAGTGATTTCAGCTGAAGCTGGTGACTAGCAGCTCTTACAGAGCTTTTGGCACCAGATTTACTTCTTTTCCTTCTTTAGCTGACACCTGCAGTCTTAACATGTTCTTCTAATCTCCATATTTTATTATCTTCAGGGAAAAATCTTCAAAATGCTTTTGTTCCTGCAGGATATGGATACATGTTGGGGTTTTGGGTTGTATTTTGTTGGGTTTTAAAATAATCTGAAAAGTTGTTCTCTGTTTACAGTAAATGAAGCTGTCTACAGGTTTATGAAACTTTTGCTTTGATTGGATTTTAGAGGTTCTTTGAGCTAGTTGGTGCATTAAATTGAGGCTATTTTTAATGGAGTCAATTTTTGCTATAAATCTGACACATTCCAGATCAAATTGCTTTCTGAAGGTTATATATAAATATATATATATATATATATCTGAGCTTAAAGACATTTGGAATCTGCTATAAAGGTCTAATCCTGCATTTTGGGGAAAGATTGTGTTAAGTTCGGATGGAGAGTACCAGAGGTGATATTGTGTGGAACAACCCAAATAAATGCCATTAAAATCTTTATCTCATAGCTATCGTTATGCAGTTTGCTCAGATCTTGGCAAAATTTCTGGATTTCTTAAATTGTGGTGTTTTTCATATGCCTTCAGTCTCCCACATGTAGAGTTCATTTTTCCTTCCTTCTTGAGCCCAACTGTTCTGTGAAACTACTGCCTCCTTACTCAGGAGGTTTGCTTCCTGAATGTGCTTGCAGGGAAAAAGATATTCCTGAGACTTGTGCAGAACCACAAGTGCTGGAGGGTGGGGTGACGTGGTGGGGGGTGGGGTGTCAGCTACACTCTTTCCTAATAGATACTTCAGAAGCAGGATCTTTCTAATTCATAAGTAAAACATGCATTAACAAGACAGGAATTTCAGCAGTGTGAGCTGAAGTGAATGAGATCTGGATCTGTCCTAGTATAGGCAATTCTGATAGCTTTAATTCTGAGAAGTAAGGTTTCCTTCCAACTAAGTCTTCTTATAGACTTTTCAAGTTGGAAAGGACCTCCAAAGGTCATCTAGCCCAACCCTCCAGCAGTAAGCAGGGACATCCTTCACTAGATCAGATTGCTCACATCCTTGTCAAACTGACTTTGAATATCTCCAGGGATGTGGCCTCAAGTACCTTTCTGAGCAATCTGTTGCAGTGTTCCACCACTCTCATGGTGCAGAACTTGTTCCTAACAGCCAGTCTGAATCTCCTCTAATTTCAAACAATTGCCACTCATCCTATCACTGCAGGCCTTTGTAGACAAGCTCTCTTCAGCCTTCTTGTAAGCCCCCTTCAGGCAGTGGGAGGCTGCTATAAGGTCTCCTTGGAACTTTCTCTTCTCCAGGCTGAATAACCCCAGCTCCCTCAGCCTGTCCTTATAGGAGAGGTGTTCCAGCACCCCAGTCATTTTCATGGTCTTCCTCTGGACCTTCTCCATCAGGGCCATGTCCTTACTGTGTTGAGGGCTCCAGAGCTGGATGCAGTGCTCCAGATGAAGTCTCACCAGAGTAGAGTTGAGTGGCAGAATCACCTCTCTCAATCTGCTGGCCATGCTTCTTTTGATGCAGCCTAGGATGCCATTGGCCTTCTGGGCTGGAAGTGCATGTTGCTGGCTCATGTCCAGCTTCTCAACCACCAGAACTCCCAAGTCTTTTTCTGCAGACCTGTTTTCTATCACCTCATCTGGCAGCCTGTATTGATAATGAGGATTGTTCTGACCCAGGTGCAGGACTCTGCACTCGGTCTTGTTGAACCTCATGAATTTCACCTGGCCTGATCTCTCCAGCTTGTGGAGGTCTTTCTGGGTGATATCCTGTCCCTCTAGCGTATAAGCAGCACCATTCTTCACCAATGAACTTATGGAAGAAGACTGAAAGCATGCAAGAAGATAAATCAGGTAAAAGAAGTATGAGGAGCTGGGATTAAAGGGTATATAGGAGCAGACATCAGAGGCACTGTTTCCATCTCTTCACAGACGTGTCTGCAAAGCACACAGCAGTTTTCTACTGCTATCACTTTATGTTAAGCAGTAGTGGTTTGTACTGTGTATCTAAACTTTCCTGGCTTCCACTTGTGGAAAAATGAAGTACTGCTTTAGCTCCATGGCAGGAGAGAATGAAGTCTGTGTTATAGGCGAGATGAGTGCCTCTACTGTTGACACTGATGGAAACACACAGCAAAAGCTCTTAAACCTGAGTGCATTGAAAGACCTGGTCACCACCTTCTTAGACTGAGGACAAGAAGGCAACATGAATTCCAGGCTTTCCTGATTCTTAAATATTTTATTTTGCAACTTTGATATAATTTTTTAAGACTACATAATACCAACTGTAAAGAAACAAAACAATGAACATATGGGTAAAGAAAAAAGCAATAGTTAACAATTACTAAGAGAATGCTTTCTCTGCTGTGCAGCAGCTATGTGCAAACAGACAGGATCTTTTCTGTGCCTGTTAGCTGAATTGGATTTTAAACACTGCAATATTTGAAGCTGGTTGCTGACACCAGTAAACAGTGTGTAGTAGCTCAGTGTTGAGTGCCCCGTGATTGTTCGTAAACATCATGCAGCAATGCAAGGTGAAAGCAGACAAACAGTGCAATGAAGTGAAAGCAATAGCTGTAATCCAAATAGCTGTATTTATTACATTGAACCAAAATGTGTAGCCTTTGCTTTGGACTGGATCCTCAGTTGGCTGAGCTTCCATAAATCCATTTGTGCCAGCTATTTTCAGCAGCTGAATGTAGCCCAAAATGGAAGGTTTGCCCCCTCAGTTTTTCCTGTGAGCTTACAGGCTCCTTCAGGTTATCTGAAGGAGAAAGGAAGAAAAGGGAAATTATATTTTACATGTGTTTAGTAAGGAGCTGGAGAGGTTATTAAGCCTACCTCACCACTATTGCTGTTTGCACAGGCTGTGCTGCATGCAGTCCTACAGCTGTGATCTACTTAAACCAGCGTGACTGCACAGCTTCTCCCTTCAGAGCAGGCCTCTGTCTGCCCCTATTCTGAATGCTGCATGCAAATTCTTCCCAGACATGATTTGCAGACTTATAGTCTTAAATCATACCACTTAACTGTGAAATAAAATTTTAAATGTAGTAGCTCTGCAAAGTTTCCATGATTACCTTAAAAAGACATCCCCGAGATTTTGCAGGATACTCTGCAGAGCTGCACTTGAGAGTGAAGATTCAGCAGCTGAGCAGGGTGAAGAATTGCATATTCCAGTGTGCTTTTTGAAAGAAGTTTATGTGGCTGTGGGACAGGAGATTTGATATTCAGAAAGAAATCATATCCATTATTAAGCCCTGATTCAGCAAATTATTTAAGCGTGTTCTGTTGTGTGCCTATTAGCTTTTCAGTTTGCTGCTGCTTAAGAGCTCTACTGAGTCAGAAGCAGCAAACCCAGTGGAAAGGTGGAGATGAAGTTTTCATGGATTTGCCACCATAAATCTGATTTCATGATGATGTTAAATGTGTATGAATGATGAGAGTTCTTGCTTCCAGCAAATTAGTGTCATGAGACTCTGAAAGGGGTAAGAGTTCAAGACAGGTCATCTGCTTTTTGCAGGTTATATTTGCAACTGCAATAGGTCAGAAGCTTTTTGGAAGTAAAATAAATGTTTAAAGGGTGAGGTTTTTTTCTGAAATGAGGTAGTCTAAAGTCATTAAAGCTTATAAATGTTTAAAGGATGAGTGTCAGGAGGATGGAGCCAGACTCTTCTCAGTGGTGTCCAGCAACAGGACAAGGGGCAATAGACACAGGCTGGAACACAGGAAGTTTCACAGGGACATAAAGGAGAAATTCTTCACTTTGAGAGTGGCAGAGCACTGGAACAGGCTGTCCAGAGAGGCTTTGGAGTCTCCATCTCTGGAGGTATTCAAAACCCACATGGATATGTTCCTGTGTCATTTACTGTAGATGGGGTTTAACTAGATGATCTTGAAAGATCCCTTCCAACCCCTACTATTCTGTGAGTTTGTGAAGACTGGCAGCCTACTTTGAACCATCTCGATTTGATCCCTGACTTCAATTCTCTTTTTGAGCTATTGCTGTAGCTTCTGTGATTCCAAATAATCAATGCCAGCTAACAAAATACCTTAACCTTCAAATGTTGAACATACTGTCTGGGTGGTGTCAGGGACTTTGAACTTAAAAGACATATTACCCTGTTTGTATAGCTATAGGTTCTCTTCCACTGCTGTCAGATCCTAAGAATAGAGGCTTGAATTATAGAGGCTTATTTTATGGACTTCTGTGGGCAATTATTTTGTGTGTTGTTTGAACAGATGGTCTTTTGCAGCTCTTTGAATGTTAGAAATTATTTGACCTGCCCTCAAGCAGGGAGATAAAGCAGTGACAGAATTGCACTGGTATAGTAAAATTTAAGGGAGTGGGGACTGTATGGGACTTTTGGACACCACTTCACCATTTTACTGAGAGGAAACTAAATAATTTTACTTTTAACCACTCTACTTGTCTTACTCTGTGTGAAGTATTTTCCAGTCTGGAGAAAAATAAGCATGGTGTATAGCTGGGTGAGATAGGAGAGGAACTGAAAAATTAAGAGTTTCTGAACATTTCTGTAGTCCTATCTTTGGCCCCAGTCAAATGAAAGAAGGTTCACATCTGGTATTTGGCTTGAGTGAGTTACAGTTTCTCCAGTGGCAGTGCTGCCAGCAGTGTAGTAATTGTCCCTGAGTTCAAGCACCTTCCACCATATTTTGCCATGGCAAAATGGAATTCAATCTTGAGTAATTTATGATTCTTGTCAGATACTGTAAGCTAACCAAAGTGTTCTCTTTTAAATGCAGCAGAAGGGCATGTTTCAGGCTATTGAGGGCACCTATTATTTTTTCATTTTTAAGTACATCTCTTTTTTTCTCCATTTTTAGGGAAGCAACGTAATGGAGGACCAGGATCTCTTGGAAATAGGAATCCTTAACTCTGGACACAGGCAGAGGATACTCCAAGCAATCCAGCTTCTCCCAAAGGTATAGTTTCTTTTATTATCCAGGCAAGGGAACTAACACCTACAACTTTCACATTATGTAAAACACTTGTTTGAGTAGAGAGAAACATAAATCTGTGCTGATTTTGTAGGGGTTTGGGATTTTTTTTGCTTATGCAAATGTAGCATAAAATAATGACATTACACTGGACTCACTTTGTACAGGTGTAATTGGCAAAGCAAAAGAGTTCAATCTGTAACATGAAGTGATGGCCATTTAGAATTTATTTTGATTGCTTTTGGCTTTTCAGTGTGTTTATAGCCTGCCATTACATATATGTCAACAAGGCTGTCAATGAATCACAGATGTTTGTCTTTACATAGCAGTTGGCCTGGAAATAATTTGTCCCTTATACAAGTGTTTGCAAAAGCCTTGGACAGAACATTCTTTTCCTTATACCTGTTGTTCATGAAAGATGCAGAGACTTCCTGCACACTTCGTATTTGATTTGCTGCTGTGTACATGAATTTTACTCCTCAGCTGTGGACAGAATAACTTGTGGCTGCTTTCCCAATCATTTTTGGTGCTGGCTGATTTAAACTATTGATTTTTAAATCAGCGATAGAAAGGGATTGTTCTTTTATTTTCCATACCAGAATACATCAGTGGAGGTTCTACTGTCATTCCAAAGAAGAGAGGTAGTGGGCCTAGCATGAAAGCATACTGTTTGATTTTGGAAAAATGTATCAAGAGAATGAATGAGGAGAAGTAGACTCCAGTAAGACTCAGAAGGCTGCCACACGTAGTACAGATACAGAATCATAGAATGG
>WBNM01033265.1:13185-25343 GCA_013399055.1 Ramphastos sulfuratus | reverse complement strand
CAGCCTGTCCAGGTCCCTCTGGATGGATCTCTGCCCTCTAGCAAGTCAACTGTACCACACAGCTTGGTGTCATCTGCAAACTTGTTGAGGGTGCACTCGATTCCTCTGTCCATGTCACTGACAAAGATGTTAAACAGCACTGGTCCCAGCACTGACCCCTGAGGGACATCTCTTGTCACTGGTCTCCAGGTGGACATTGTGTCATTGATCACCACTCTCCGTGTGCAACCATCCAGCCAATTCCTTATCCAGTGAGTGGTCCACCCATCAAGTCCGTGTTTTTCCAGTTTGGTGACCAGGATGTCCTGTGGGACAGAGTCAAATGCCTTACTCAGGTCCAGGTAGATGACATCAGTTGCCCTTCCCTTGTCCACTGTCGCTGTGACTTCATCATAAAAAGCCACTAAGTTTGTCAGGCAAGATCTGCCCTTGGTGAAGCTGTGCCAATCACCTCTGCTTTGTTTTCCATTTGCCTTAGCAGAGCTTTCAGCAGGATCTGCTCCATGATCTTTCCAGGCAATGAGGCTGAAATCCTCCCCCCCTTAAAGAGTGTTTTATTTGTTAACTATGACGTTCGTTACAGACAGTTTTTGGTAGCAGTCAAATTCTGATTTTCAAAAAAGTGTGCAAAACATATCTCTTTGGATGAACCTGCATTTTATAAGATTTAATTTTATACTGTCCCTGTCTTTTCTTGCTGTGGGCTTCAGTTGCTTGTTTTGCCTACATATTTAAAAAATGACTGAAGCTATAAAAATGGGTAAGGACTGCTCTCAGAGAGGTTGTTCAAATTCCAATTTTCCTGCTCGATTTTCCTGTAGGTGTTTTTAAATGGTATGTCACAGACAAAGTATTTTAGTTTGGTCATAGTGGAGTAGTAGTAATGGCATAAGTATGTGGTGGTGTAGTAGTGGTAGCGCTGTAAGTATGCCTGTGGAAAATATCCAATTAATTACCTTTATCTGCAGAAAAATAACCAAATAAAATTTAAAAAACCAACAACAACAACCACAAAAACCCCACAACTAAACAACCAATCAAAAAACAAACAAAAATCCAAACCAAACAAAACCCACCCACCTAACCAACCCAAACCCCCAAAACATGAAACCCAAACAAACACCCAAAACCTGCATAGATGGCTGAAGAAATCTGGGTTTTTTTGGAAAGCTGTCTAATGTAATCACAAATGTTCATTAATATATTTCAGTACAGAATCTCTGAGTAGTTTTGCTCAAATTCTAATAATGATTTGGGAATCTAAATAAATTTTTCTTTGTTTGACAGCATACTTAGAATTTTTTCTGCAAAATCTTAGGTTATCTACCAACCTAACTTTCAATGTAAAGCTTTCTTGTTAAAGAAGTCCAGTTTAGTTATTTTAATTGTAATTAGAAAAAATGTGATAGAGCAACCCTATTCTACTGTCAGTGACAAACAAAGCAGGAACTCTTAAATGTAAACCCTCTGGTGTTAAGGGAAGTGGAAAGAGGTTTACAGATGAGTAATTCCCTGTACTTGTTTTATATCTTAACTTTTCATAAGGTTCTTATTACTGACAAACATTAGCAATGAGCAAGCACTTTAATCACATTAACATCTGCTGTACATTTAGTTGCATACAGTGTTTAACAGCTCTGGAGGAGTAAAGAATGTTAGATTTTTTTTTTTCCTTGTATGTATATTATTGACATTTGCCTTGAGCTACATTAAAAAATCAGTGTTGAGTATGTGTCTGTTGGTCTTAGCTTAGCCTCTTATGAATTATAAACATGACTTGAATAGTAAGAAGGTGGTAAAGTATATGCTTTGTTTCAGCCATCTGAAACAGCAACTTTTCCATGCAGGCAGAGCTGACAGAGCAAAATATGTTTTAGACTACTACACTTATTGTTATTGCTAAATGCTCTAATTAATTTATAGGAATGTCGACCCTGCTGAATCATTGAGTATAACATGGCAGTAGCTGTTACACATGAACAAACTTGTGTATCCAATGCATTACTACATAATTGTTCTTTTTTCTTGTAATAAAATCAGGAGATGTAACACTATGTATGAAAATATTTTAACAGAGACACTACTGAAAAAGCCTTTTCTGTGTAAAAAAAAAAAAATGTTATTTGCCTTTTCAAAAGGTCATGAAACCATGTAAAATACACATTTTACCTGGGATTCTGCAGCTGTGCATAAACAATAAAAACTGTGACATTGTATTATTTTATGTTTCCATTCACCTTTGCATGTGATCTCTAGATTATAGATGTGTAAGCAATACCTACATCATGAAAGGTTCTTTGAGATTTGCAACTAAAAGACAAATAAAACCTAGTGTTCACATCAAACACTGAATTCTTCTAACACAATACAGTACATTTCAAAAGCCTCTGACTGTGTTTGTATATATGGCAAGCTACATTTTACTTTCCTGCTTAGCATCTCAGTTACGTGTACCTTGTTTAATTAGGTATGGCTAACGATTATCTGTGCTAGTGTGTGCCTTGAATTTAAATTGAGTCACAAGTCCAGTCATTTCCTAATGAATCCATTAATGCTGTTTTAAATAATCCATTAATGCTGTTTTAAATTCAATAGATTAATTTATTCAGGTATGAAAAAGCTTGAAGAAGTATTGTGATTCAAATCTACTACTATCCTATTTAAAAAAAAAAAAAAGCAGAAAAATTAAGTATGTGTATTGAAGGTGACAGAGATAGATGAGATTAGCTTAGCTTTCTGCTTGACAGCATTTTCCCACGACATATGTTCAGTGCTATCAAGGTTATTATAGAGAGCACTGCCTAATCAGGGAGACAGATTCACAAACAGTGACTGCAACACATGGTGGCCTCTCAGTGTTAAAAAGGACCATCAGAGTCATTTGTAAACATGGTCAGATAATGTGAGTATTTATCATTTTGATTGCTTCAGCCGCAGCCATCAAATCCAGAGATCTTTTGCTCTTTACTTCAATGATTTGGAAAGGAAAAAAAAATGCAAGTTGGCAGTGTCCACTGCTTCATATATGAAGAGAGGAAAAATTCTGACAGCTTTTTAATGGATCTAATCTTGATTAAGTGTATTAAGTGTATTGCCTTTAAGAGTAGTCAGTAACTGTGGTTTTAATGACAAGCTGACATTAATTAAGGCTGACTATTTTAAGCCATGTTAACACCAAAACTCTCATTTATCAAGTGCTGCATCTATGTGAAAAAGTCAAGTAAATCTGATTACATGGAGAAGCAGCTGATGTTCAATGAGACTGATGTAGCCAGTTGTAAGTGCTCTGCTGACCTAATTTCACAGCTGCTCAAAGAAGACATTTGTAAATGGGCTTGTGATTGGATCTACACCACTCACATACAGTGAATACAGTATTTTTTATTATGAGAGATTCCTGTGGTATGTGCACAAACTGTTAGGATCAGTCGCAACACTATTTAGTAGAGAAGCCAAAAGCTTCAGGGTAGAGACTGATAATTTAAATTAGAGACGTTGGTGTTTTTCATTAATCTTGCAGTTGTCTCTTTCCAAAAGGTCGAGGTAAGGGCAGCAAGCTTCATCAACTTTGCAGGACAAAATGTGAAGTTACTTTGCATTTGTGGTACTAATGTATTCCACTTCTTTTCTCCACCTCAGTATTCCATTAACTGTATTTAAAAGATGCCATAAGAGGGCAGTTTGTTGCTTCCTTTCCAAATGCTTGCCATGGGAGGTTTTTTTTTTTGGTTTTTTTTTTTTGTTTGTTTTTGTTTTTGTTTTTGTTTTTTTCTAGTTTCATATTCCCCAGTGTGTTCAGTACTTATAGAAAACTGAAAATGTCATCAGTCATTCAGGCAACTTTCTCTTTTTTTTTTTTTTTCCTAGTACCAGTTTACTGGTGTATCATACATATCAGGTTTAAAGCCCTCAAGCAGTAGGAACCCAGCCTTCTCCTGTCTAGAGACAGGAGCAGCCTTGCCTGTAGTGGAATTAGGAGCAACTTCCTAATGATCTCAGTTGTGTTTTACTACATCCTAGTTCAGCCAAAGAGGTCTTTCTTTCATTGGATTTTCACAGAATCACACAATGCATTGGATTGGAAGGGACCCTCAAAGGCCAGTGGTAATCTGGAGAGGAATAATAAACTGCACCCAACTAGGTAATCTTGGGAGGAATAATAAACTGCACCAGTACAGGTTGGGAGGTGATCTGCTGCAGAGCAGCCCTGTGGAGAGGGTCCTGGGAGTCCTGCTGGATAACGACTTATCCACAGCACAGCAATGTGTCCTTGTNTAGATTGTATGGTCTTGCTCTGGCAGGGGGGTTGGACTTGGATCCCTTCCAATCCCTGACATCCTGTGATCCTGTGATTCTGTGATCTTAAATGTCATTCTTTATTTAGTCCACTTGTTGTGGAGCTTTTTAATTCTCATCAATGTTTAAGAGGTATTTGGACAATGTTGTTAACAACATGATTTCACTTTTGGTCAACCATGAATAGGTCAAGCAGTTGTACTAGATCGTCATTGTAGGTCACTTCCAAAAGTAATAGAATACTTATTTTCTATTCTATTCTATTCTATTCTATTCTATTCTATTCTATTCTATTCTATTCTATTCTATTCTATCCTATTCTAATTTTTATTACATTTTCTTCTTATGATTTTTTAAAATTATTTAACAAGTAGGCATTTTTTCATCATATATGTCCTAGACCGCAACATTACTTTGTGATAAAATTCACATGTGTCTATTTAAAAAGAATATTTGCAGTGTCTGATGGTCAATGATTTTTCACAAGTCTGGATCTAGAAACTTTTCTGAAATTATTTTCATGGTTCATAAAAAAGTTCACAAAAGTCTTCCTCAAGAAAGGTTAGTACAATCTAGCATTTCAGACAGCTTTTACTATTAATTTAATGTAAGGAAAAGGTTTCTTTATGACAAATCTGTGCCTCTCATGCCCCTCACTCTCTTCCTGTGCCTTGATGAGAAAAACCTGGTTCCAGCTCCTCACCAGTTCCTTAGAGACACTAGGGGTTGATGTTAAGTGTCCCTTGAGCTATCCTTTCTCCAAGCTGAACCAGCCTTGTTCCTCCAGCTGCTCCTCAGAGTGGATTATCGCAAATAACCTTGTTGGTCCTCTGCTGAGCTCACTCTGGTTTATGGATGTTTTTTCTGTACTGAGGAGTCAAAAATCAGATACAATGTATAGTTGGCTGCATTGAATATTTTAGAACAAGTCCCAGCACTTTGTTAACCACAAGATAATCCTAAATATCACAGAAGGATTTACATTGTTACACTTACTAATTGACAGGTGCTTTGAATGTAACTGTTACTCGGAGATTAATTTTTGTCTGTATCCTCAAGTCAAAATGAGGTCTGGGTTAAAATGGACAGTTTTGTCATAGTAATGTAATTTGGTGCTGAAGTTCTTGTGAGATGGATGTCTGATGACAAGAGATAAGCTGGAAAATTGCTCTGAAGGAAAGACTACATACATTTCTCCAGACTTCCAGACTTCCAAAATCAGGGAGAAATTATAATCTGAGCTCACTTGCATTTGAACGTGACATTTCTGCATAATTTTAATGGAAGGTGTGATTTATCAGTGAAAGGAAGATGTCCTACACCCAGAGTCAAACTTCAGCTACTCAGCTGAGTTGTTCTACTGGACTAGTGAAAAATTACAGTAACTGTAATGTATGTTCTGACCTTAAACTTCCTTTTTAAAAACTCCTTTGGCCTATGAAAGACAAACATGTACTCAAGATATCAGACGTGCTTGATAAATGACTTCAGGTGATGGCATAGTGAACTTCAAATGCTGTATTTATAATATAAGAGATTCACATTTCTCAAATATTTAAAAGATTTCTTAAATCTTTTAAAGGTTACAGAAATCTTTTTGTGCACTTTAAACAAATCTTTGTGTTCAGAGTGATTAAAAACCTGACAAAGTTTCCAAAGTGTTCTGTTTTCCAATAGTTGGTCTCTCTGTTTTAATGAAATTTTGTGTTTGTAAATGTTTAGTAAGAAAGGACACTTAATGTCATTACTTATCCTCATACTGATATTTGCCAAATAGATCTCATGTTCTTTTCAATCAAATACATTTGTGTGCATCTGCATACACATAGTGCAGAGAATAGCTGACAGCGGATTTTACAACTGAAAATGCTTTCCATTTTAAAAAAAAAAAAATTCTTACTAGTCACATAAGCATGTTGTACCAAAACTAGTTTTGCATTTAACTTCAAAGGTGAAATTGACTCTGTTGGAAGCATTGGTAAATTAATGTTTAAGGTAAAAAAAAAAAAAAAAAGGAGGAANAAAAGGAGGAATTATTTGGCTGAGCAGCAGGGACCCTCCCTCCTAAATTGAAAGGGCATCTGTATGTTCTTTCACTTAAAGATAAAATTCTATTAATATCCGAGACCTAATTTTTTTTTTCATTCTGAATTTTTAACCTGTTAAATAATTCTCTGCACTCCAATACAACTGTTTTATTTCAGAATGAGCCCTTCTTTGTCTGAATTGAATCAGATTCACACCATTAAGATTTTTTTCTCCTCCATATACTTGTTTTCTTAGTCTCCGTTCCAAGTTATAGTACTCTGGTCTTCATTATATTGTTGCTTTCCTGGTAGTTATAAATTGAAAAGCAGTATAATGGTGAAAATTGCAGAGATTTTTGACAACGTTTTCTACTTTGTGGAAGAATGCTTATGTTATATGAGAGTTTGTTTATGCTGATAGTTATAAATTGAAAAGCAGTATGACGGTGAAAATTGCAACGATTTCTGACATTTTCCACTCTGTGGAAGAATGCATATGCTATGTGAGAGTTCGCTTATGCCTAAATTCTGGAAAGTGAAAAATTGTAACTAAAACATCACAACTAACCATATTGTGCTTTTAAAGGAACAAAAGTGATCCGGATATGCTACATATACATGAGCATAAAATGCTTCTACCTGTAAAAGCAAAAGGAGATACTTCCTATTTCAGCTAAAAGAAAGTCTCGTAAAAGCCTTCACTTTCGTGTAATTTCAGTAGTATTTTAATAGATGTGATATACTGTCTGTAGGGTAGAAGAAATTTTGTAACTTGCAAAATCACTAATACTATTGTTTGGTGAAATTCTCTAAGTCAACACTTTCCTGCAAACAGCTGGAAGAGAGACTAATAGCATTAATCATCTTATGTTTACTTGAAGTGTAACTGGAATGCCCTGTAGGGCTCATTGATATTACTCAGCTTTGGGTCTTCTCCAGCATAAGCATCTGCACACTTACATTTGGTGTTATTTTGCTGTAAGCACCACAATGATTGCTTCTAGAAAAGATACGGTTTTGTTATCAGATGACATAGAACTAGGTGGAATTTAAGTGTCTTGTTATGTTAGTCTTGAAAACCATGTACAAAGTCTTTAACGTTTCAGGTAACACTTTACAGAATGTAGTTTCCTCATTTTCTGCTGTGCATCGGCAGTCACACAATAGATACTGTCTGCAGATTTGGCCCTCAGTTTGCTCTGGCACCTGGTTCCTTCCTGCTGCTATTATAAAGAAAAGCTTGTTATGGCTTACCTGTCGGTTTTGCTTACATATGATATTTGGGATAGTCCTGTCTTGTAATTAGAAATATTAGAAGACTAATAGAGATATAAACTCGGTGGTTACATCAATTTGAAACATCAAATGAAATTATTTGGGTAGGAATATGACAAAATCTTGCTTATATTTAATTATACCATAGCCCCTGAATTAAAGAAGTGGACACTAGTTCATTGCTCAGTAAATGGAGAAAATGTGTTACTGTGGAAGAATACTTTTGTTCTTATTTAAAAACCTCTAAGTCATACTAAAGAACTTGAGATGCAGTATGGAATGTCTTAATGGCAGAAATTGTAATGCATACACACTTTCAACAAATAAACAATCATGGAATCACAGAATAGTAGAGATGGCAAGTGACCTCTAGAGATCAGCCAGTCCAATCCCTGCGCTACAGCAAAGTTCCCTACAGCAGACTGCACAGGATTGTACCCAAATGACTTTTGTGTATCTCCAGAGATGGAATTGCCACAGTCTTCCTGAGAAGCCTGTTTCAGTACTCTCTCACCCTCAAAGTGGTGACTTCATAATCATGGAACTTACTGTATTCCAGTTTGTGGCCAGTGCTCCTTGCCCTGTTACTGGGCATCATTGAGCAAAAAGTGTGGCCTCATCCTCTTGACACATGTCCTTTAGGTGTCTATAGCCATTGATAAGATCCTCCCTCAGTCTTCTTTCCTCCAAACTGAAGACCCTCAGGTTTCAGCCTCTCCTTGTAAGAGAAATACTCCAATCCCCTAACCATCTCTGTAGTCTTCTGCTGGATTCTCCAGTAGTTCCTTGTCTCTCAGAGCTGGGGAGCTTGTGACAGTAGGCTAAAATGGGCTCACTTTGAGTCTGGTCTAGTCCCCTGCTCCCCCTCCCTCTTCTGAAATGGGGATAGACACTGGAAAAAGGACAAAGGAGGAGGAGCCACTGAGTCTAAGGACTCTGGCTTGCCTAAACTTGCTTTGCTCCTGTTTACATCCTGTGGTAAACAAGGTACATACACTTGGCCTGTGCCTGCCTAGCTCAAGGCCTATGTTTTCCCAAATTTTGGTAAAGTAACCCCACAGCTTCACCTAATATGATTAGTTCTGGCAAAATGCGATTCTGATTGGATAAAGGATGTGGTTATCTCCATTGCCTATTGGACCAGTTAAGACTCAGACAGTTGATACATAAGAGCAAAATTGTAAACGGCTTTGCTCTGCTGCTTCAAACAAGCCTTCCTACTTCAATACCAGCCTTACTGCTTCAAGACTAGCCTTTCTGGTTAATAACAAGTTTTGTTGCTTCATAACAAGCCTTGTTTCCTGGAAACTGTGCCATGTCTCAGTTTACCAGGGAGAGACATTGTAAAGGGTTAACCCTCCTGGGTCGGGGGAGTGGTCAGAACCTGACCCCACATTTGCTCAACCCCAGGTATAGTGTTCGGCCCATTCCCACTTCCTGTCTGGACCCCCCTATATAAACAGGGGAACTTCCTGTTTTCTTCCCTTCTTTCCTTCTCCCACCTCGTGGCTAGCCTTTACCACATGGTGGGCACCTCCTCGGACCCCTGCCATCCAATCTGGTTGTATATATACCTTTTGTACCTCGTTACCCCTTCCCTATACCTATTTGTAACGTCCCTATTCTGAGTACCTTCTATTTGTTGTTAAAGTTTTCTCTTTTACCTTCCAAATTGTGGTCAGACTGTTCTGTGAGTGGCTTTACCCCTTCTGCATTTTTTTCTCTCTCCTATCCAAAAGGGGTGGGGAAGAGGAGGGGAGACATCCTATTATCATTGTATTGGTTTCCCCTGAAAAGCTAAACTAAAACCAGTACAGACATAAGAGCCCACGCTGTAGGCAATAAGTCTTTGTTGAAAGCTNGGTGGGGGGTGGGGGTGGGGGTATTAAAATTATTTTTTAGTTATATATCTATGATAGAGCTCTGTACACAATACTCCAGATGTGGACCTACCAGAACAGAGTAAAGGACGAGGAGAACGTCCCTTGGCTTGCTGCCTACACTCTTCTTAATGTACCTTGAGATGCCATCGCCCTTCTTGGTCACAAGAACATATAGCTTTTGTGTTCTTATCCATAAAGACTCCCAGGTGAATTTCCACAGAGCTGCTTTCTACTAGGTCAACCCCTAATCTGTACTGATTCATGGCATTAGTCTTTCCTAGGTGCAGGACCCCACACTTGAATTTTTAAATTTCCTGAGTTTCCTCTCAGCTCAGCTCTCCAGCCTGTCCAGATCTTGCTGAATGACAGCACAATCTTCTGGTGTGTCAGGCACTCTTCCCAGGTTTGTGTAATCAGCAGACTTGCTGAGATTACGCTGTCCCTTCATTTAGGTCGTTCATGAATATGTTGAGCAGGACCGGACCTAGCACTGACCTCTGGGGATCAGCACTAACTACAGGCCTCCAAACAGACTCTGCTCTGCTGATCATAACCCTCTGAATTCTGCCTATTAGCCAATTCTCAATCCCCCTCACTGTCCAATCATCTAACTCACACTGTCTAAGACACCCTATGAGGGTATTATGGGAGGCAATGTCAAAATCCTTGCTGAAGTGGAGGTAGATGACATTCACTGCTCTCCTGCCGTATACCTAGCTAGCCATGCCATTATGAAAGCTATCAGAAAGGTCAAGCTTGAATTTCCATTGGTGAATCCATTCTTGAGCACTTCTAGTAACCTTCTTTTCCACCACATTCCTAGAGATGACATGCTGAAAGAGCTGTTCCATTACTTTTCAAAAGTTGGAGGTGAAGCGGAGTCCTCCTTCAGATACTTTTTGAAGACTAGAGTGACACTGTCATAGAATCATAGACTCACAGAGTTGTTTTCATTGGAAAACACTTCTAAGACCATCGAGTCCAATCATAGACCTAATACAACTGTCGTGGGTTTAAAGAGCCAACAGAGTGAAGCTCTCAAATGAATTGGAGAAAAACCAGAATTGTATTTGGAGAGAGAGTTACAGACAGGAATTACAAGGCAGACACAGAATCCATAANCACAGTCCCCGCTCTCGACTGTCAGATCTTGCCTGCCTGTTGAAGGGACCTGCCTCTGCAGTAATCGTGGGTATGCTGAGCAGCCTGAGCTTTACCCTGTGCTGCCCCGTGATTTGCACTCCAAGGCACTGCCGCAAACACTGCCAACAGGAGCCAAGGCACTATCTCCGAATTCCTACTCCACCGCTGTGAGTAGCGCAGACGTTCCCTAGGGCTCCAGGCTGCCTTTATTTGTAAGTCTGGCAAAGCTTTTTTTTATAGCAAACCCCTTCCAAGTTTTCTGATTTTTCTGAATTACTAAATTCCCTGTAAGCATTCTTGTGAAAGATTTTCCCGAACAAATTTCTGAACCCCAACTAATTAATTTTATATACAGTTGTGGGCGGGGCTTTCCAGAAATAAAATAACTGTATATTTTATAATTCCTGCCTCATGAATTCCCACAACCGAGTCATCCCTGGAGGATTTTTTTTTTAACCTTATAGTTCCCAACCTGGGACAACAACCATGGACATTAAATCATGTCTCAAACTGCCATGTCTACACTTTTTTTAACACCTCCATGAATGTGATTTCACCACCTTCCTGGGCAGCTTATTCCCTCAACAGTCCTCAGACACCTCTCCTGTTCTCCATTACCTTTGAAAAATGATGGAGAGTGTCTTAGCAATAACATCTGCTGGATCCCTCCACATTCAAGGGTGAATCTCATTGGGACTCATGGATTTGTGTGATTGTGGTCTCTACTTTGACTGATTAAAGTCTTCCTTTCTCCAGACTCTCATTCCTACCTTCAGGAACTGGAATTCCCAAGGATCAGCCTTAGCAGGAAATACTGAGATAAAGAACACATTCAGTAACTCCCCTTTCTCTGTAGCCCCCATGACCTGATCGCTCACCTCATTCAGCAGTAGGCCCACATTTTCCCTCGTCTTCCTTTTGTTACTGATGTACTTGAAGAAGTCCTTCTTGCAAGATTTAATTCCAAGTGGGCCTTAGCTTTCTTACGTCCCTGCATTCTCTGACAATGTTAATATATTCCTGATTCATGTCTCTTTTAAAAAGATATATAATTAGAAAGCCCAGGGTTTTTCATATTCCTAGATCTGTCATTATCAAGGCATAGTCACGGTGGGGAGGATGTGAATTTTGTGCTAGTTATGAGATGTCAGTTTCTTTAAAAGACTTCTAATTTCCTCCAGTTTAAAAGCTTTTCCTTCATTTCAATCAACAAAATACAGCATTCACTCTTAAGAGAACTGAGATATGATCGAGGACTTTGCAAACACTGGCCTGAATATATCTCTGCTCACTGCCTTCTTGGGGAGATTACTACCAACACTCTGATCCTGTGCTTGGAGAATTTTCACAGTAAACTCCACAGAGCTGTCCCAAACAGATAAATCTTTTTCTAGTTATTATTTTATATTTTCATAGGGTATCTTGAAAAAAATTCCACAACTTCAGAATATATTTAATACAGTGATTTTAATCCAGTTTATGTTTAACATATGGAATTTAATAGAAATTTTAGAAAACCACTCTTTCCTTCCTT
>WBNM01033263.1:0-54875 GCA_013399055.1 Ramphastos sulfuratus | reverse complement strand
TCTATGATTCTATAATAATCTATAATCTATATATCTATAATCTATAATAATCTATAATATGATTCTAGAATGATTCTATAATAATAAATGCTCCATGGAGTAGATGATCCCCAGAGGTTCCTTCCAACCCTACCATTTTTGGATTGTGTGAGCACAAGCTGATGAACCAATATCTGGTAATAGCCACTAAACAGTCAGAAACTGCTCAGGAGGCTTTCTAAGCACATAAGTGGCAGCTCATGGATCAACTTTAGAGACAGTGAGCAGGGCAGATAAAGTAGATTCTCTTTTATGAATAGAAACTACCTATTACTGAAACTCTCCTCAGTCTCATTGCATCCCTTGTGTGTCCTGGAAGCAGTCTCAATCTCATTCCATGTCAGAGCTGGAATCAGAAAGATGTGTTGAAAGATGGGAGTTAAAGGAAAAGGAAACTAAATTATCTGAATTTGATGTTTCTGGATTCTCTCTTCTCTCTGTGGCAGCACTTTGGAAGTTGAACTGGGCTGAACACCCCACTCCATGCTATGGGCAGTGCATTGCACTGTCGACTTGGACACTGGAAATTGAAACCCAAATCTGAGACAGAGCAGAGAATTCAGGGGTAGATAATTTAGATAATTTATTCTAAGTCTCATGCATACATTGACACTTGCAGCCTTGTTCTGTTCTACTCTGGTTGCTTTGACTCCAAAACAGTACAGTGACCTGTACTAGTGGGAGGTGTCCCTGCCTATGGCAGGGGGTTGGAACTAGATGATCCTTGAGGTCCCTTCCAACCTTACCATTCTATGATTCTATGAAAACCTTGTTGCCAGGAAATGAAATTGCACACAGGTGAGAAAGGGGAGTGAAGCATTTTCCTTCCCCCTAAACACAGGGGGTCATGTCAGCCATCTACAGAAAGCAGAGTCCATATTTTAGAGACAAACACATGCCTAAGAAGTTATCTCTCCCTGGGAGGGGAAAAAGAAAAAGGAGAAGTTTCAAAGAAAGTGTTTCATGAAACCCTTTCTGAGTTTCCAGTATGTTTTTCCCTTCAGTCTAGTATGCATCCCTTTGACAGTGTGACAGTGAAGCTTAAGCTTTCTAAAGGTAGACAGGCAGATATCAAAGGGAAAGTTAAAATGTAAATTCTAAATGCTGGATTTCACATTTTATTTGCATATCTGAAATTCCAGGAGAATAAAAGCTGAAAAGTACTTTTGAACATTTACTAATTATGTTACTGTTTTGAAACCTACCAGTTCTTAAGGCAATTAACTATTGGTATTACTTTCACTGCCAGTGTTGGAAGAGAAAATGAATCATTTTCAAGCATAGATAAAGCCCTGAGTTGTGTGCTGAGATCATGCACTGGAGTCCATGCTCACCTCAAAAGGCACAGGAGCAAACAGGATAAGATGTGAGTTAGCATCCTCTGCAGTGCTTGTGGGGGGCTGCAGCTCCATCAAANTGCTGGCCACACTGCTCCTGATCCAGGCCAGGATGCCATTGGCTCTCCTGCCCACCTGGGCACACTGCTGCCTCATCTTCAGCTACTCTCTACCAGCACCCCCAGGTCCCTCTCTGCCTGGCTGCCCTCCAGCCACTCTGTCCCCAGCCTGGAGCACTTCTTGGGGTTGTTGTTGTTCCTTCTTAGGAACAAAACAGCACCTTTGTGCCCGAGGCTGGTGTGCTGTGTAAAAGGGATGGTGCATTAGGTAGAGCCACTCAGTTCCCTTTGGCATCACACCACAGAACAGGGACTTCTTTTCTTCAGGAGAAACAGAAGTGCCAAGAGCTTTGCAGAGAGTTTCTTTATCACAGAAAGAGAACAGCTGAGATGCACTTCTTGCAGTCTGAATCTTTGCTTTCCAGCAGCCTAAGAAATTCAGTCTAGGCTAACTCTGTGGCCTGTCCTTTGCATTAGGCAGCTGGTTTCATTCTGCTCTATTAGAGATGCAGACTGCTGCAGCGCTTCACTGAGTCTGAGATATAAAACTTGTGCAACAGAGTGAAAACTGAGGGGTTTTAATTGCCTCTTTATCAGATAAATCCTGCAACAAATGACAAATGAAGATTTCCAGCTACACAAATCTATTTTGGATATATTTAAATCCACTGTTTTTCTTTTTTTATCAGTGTCTGATTTGTTCTCAACACTTCACAAGATTATTTCCCTCATCTTCTCCTTTTCTTTTGTCTCCCTTTCAGTGTATTCTCCAGCTTGCCAAATCTGAAAACCCTGGATGGTATTCCCAAACTGCCAGAGGACTGTTCACCCCCAGAGACCAGGGGTTTCTTCAGAATGTGTACTATACTCTAGCACTGCCTTTTTTGAAGGATCACAGCTGTGCTGGAATCACCTCACTTAAAAGACACAACAAATACTGTTTATGGGAGTTGCTACTTTTCTTGCAACAAGATACTGAAGCAGAAATAGAATTCTTTTGAATGTGTTTGTGATACCACAGACTTCAAGTAAGTAGGGAGAAATGAGGTGTAAATAAGACATAAGGCTTCCAGGAGACCTAATAGTAGCCTTCCAGTATCTGAAGGGGGCCTACAGGAAGGCTGGGGAGGGACTATTGACAAGGTCTTGCAATGACAAGACAAGGGGCAATGGGTTTAAACTGGCAGAGGGGAGATTTAGACTGGATGTTAAGAGGAAGTTGTTTGCAGTGAGGGTGGTGAGACACTGGCACAGATTGCCCAGGGAGGTTGTGGCTGCTCCCTCCCTGGAGGTGTTCAAGGCCAGGTTGGAGGAGGCCTTGAGTGACCTGTACTAGTGAGAGGTGTCCCTGCCTATGGCAGGGGGTTGGAACTAGATGATTCTTGAGGTCCCTTCCAACCTTACCATGCTATGATTCTATGATTCTATGACTCTGAGTGGCATAGGTTTGTTGCATTCAAAATACTGGGTGAATTTCTTGTCTAGAGACCCTCTGTAGTCAGCTACTCACAACTGCTGATTCCCTCTGTGTTTACACATCCAAGTCAGTCCCCTGTGGAAAATACTACAGGGATATAATCCAGGCTGCAAAGGAGAGGGGAAAAAAAACCCCAGCCTGAATTAAAAACAAGCTGTGCACTTTCCTTCTTTATGTCTCACCACCATCCTAGTATTCTTTGGAGATGGGAAAGGCAAAGCTACCTCAAACATTTTGACTTAAAAATAAATTTAAAAATTAAATCTCCTTCCTTGGGAATTTGGTCTGAATAAGAGCACTGGGGAGGTAACTCATGAAAGAGGAAAGACTTTCAGAATGCTGATGGTGGTATTGTTGCCTAACAGACATTCCTCAAAGCAAAACCACAATGAAGGAAAAGGGCTGTGGATGCTGAAAAGGGATTTGTAAGGGCTCCCCAGGATATCTGAATGCAATTATCTCTGAGAGGTATCTGTCTTTGTCTTTGATTCATTTGCTGTTCAAGTTGAGCTGTTTTTTTCTTTTTTTTTTTTTTTTTTTTGCAGGCTGCTCCTGCTGGCACACAAATAGCTGTGCCACTAATGGTTCAGGAAAAGAATGACAGAGTCCTGGAAAATGAAGACAATTAACAGAATTGCCTAATTCCAGAGACAGTCAATAAATTCTCTGCTGTATATTGGCTGCAGGCTCGGTTTGGTTCAGTTACACAGGGAGGAGTAATGACTGCTCAGCTCTGTAGAGCTCTGCAGCAATGACTTAGCAGCAGAAAGGTCACAGCAGCTCTGTGTAAGGTCTGTGCTGGATCAGAGCAAGAGAAATGATCAGCCTGAAAAGTTTCCAGCCTCTGCCTCAAGACTGTCCTTACCTTTCCCACAACCTAGCAGTCAAAACAGTTGGTCAAAATATTGCATGGACTGGATCAGAGGATTTTGAATGTATAGCAGTATTTAGCTCAAAGTGTTTTCTGCATCACTGAAAGGAAAAGGACAGTGGACTACTGCCAAGAGCTCTCAGGTGGAAGTCTCTCACTCAGGAAATATTCTTGCAACTTACAGAAGCAGGCCAGTTCCTTCCCAGTATTTACATGCCCATGAGGTTTGATAACTGCATCCCATCAGTGCAGCCCACCCCAGCAACTTGGACAGACCATGCTGGGACAAACCCCTCCTCAAACACGTTACAGAACCAAGAGGGTGCAGTTCAGCAACACAGGACAACAAGCTTTGACAGATTCAGAGGAGAGAGGACAAGGTTAGCACAGAGACAGCAAGGCAACCAGAGCTTTGGAGCTGGAGAAGCAAAACATTGTGTGCTGTACAGCATGGCAGACTGCTCCAGGAGAACAGGAGTCTTTCATGTGAGGAGGATAAGTACAGAAAACCTGAAAGCTTGCTGAGAAGTGAGGCCAGTAGTCTACCTCAGATCTAGGTATTAATCCAGAGATAGCATAATACCATGAGGGTGGTGAGACCCTGGAACAGGTTGCCCAGGGAGGTGGTGGAAGCCCCATCCCTGGAGGTGTTTAAGGCCAGGCTGGTTGAGGCTCTAGACAGCCTGATCTAGTGTGAGGTGTCCCTGCCCATGGCAGGGGGGGTTGGAACTGGATGATCCTTGTGGTCCTTTCCAACCCTGACTGATTCTGTGATTCTGTGGTTCTATGATTCTGTGAGTCTGTGGTTCTGTGATTCTGTGATTCTATGATTCTATGATTCTGTGATTCTATGATTCCATGGTTCTGTGATTCTATGATTCTGTGATTCTATGATTCCATGGTTCTGTGATTCTATGATTCTATGATTCTGTGATTCTGTGGTTCTATGATTCTATGATTCTGTGGTTCTGTGGTTCTATGATTCTGTGATTCTGTTGTTCTGTGGTTCTATGATTCTATGATTCTGTGATTCTATAGTTCTGTGGTTCTATGATTCTATGATTCTGTGATTCTGTGATTCTATGATTCCGTGATACAGCAATCAACACAGACCCACCTCACTGCTGAGTTTGTGACTGGAAGGGGTAAAAACAAAGGCTGAAATCCATTCTTTCATCTGAGACTGTATGTGAGAAAACACCATCTCCTCAGAAGCAAGGCAGGGGGGGAGCAGAAAGTGAGCCTGCAAGACCACCCTTACTGACCCAGCCAGAGCAGCTGAGTGCTGGCTGCCATGAGGCTGTGTGTCTGGAGACAGGAAAGGAAAACAGCCTTTTCCCAAGGCACTGGGGGGCATTCCAACCAGCACTGTTCAATCACAACAAAAAGCACATGAGGCTCTTCCCAAAATTCAGTGTTAGAAAGTGAGCCTGAGACAGGAAATTGCCCCTGTCCCATGGGCAGGCATTTCAGTTAGAAGCTTCTAGTGGAGCTACCACCCACTAATTGCACATGTAATTAGGAGCTGATCAGTTCTCTCCTGGGAACACACTGAGAGGCTTTGCTCTTTAGGCCTGAGCCCTGGGTCAGTCACAATAAAAAGGCGCAGACAGTGATGTATTCTTTCCAGGCAGGAAGCTGATTTTACTCTCACAATTTTTCCTTTCATTATTTTAATGGCCTGGCTTTGGAATCCCAGAGAAATGTGAGGTAATATCTGGGGAGCCTTGCTGATTTTATTTAAAGTGCATCCAGGAGCAAGGAATGTAGCAGGGATGCTGGAGTCACTTTGTTGCAATGAGATTTAAATGAGATGTTCCCTATTAGCAATGTCACAGGGGATATTTGGGGGGGATTAAAAAAGAGCAATTAGGTTCCAGCTGGTTGACTGGACAGCAGCCATAAGACCAAGGGAGCACACTGGATGCATTCCAACATTACAGGTCAACTACAAGTGCCAGCAGCAGGAACCTTTCAAATTGGCCTCAATTTTATGCCAAACCAGGGATAAATTAATGTACATTTTGGGTTCTAATTACATTATTACCATCTAACTTTCCTTTCCTGCCAGATTTGCACTTCACTCAAGAAAAAAATGGGTCTGCAGCAAATTATTCCTGAGTTTTGCTCCCTTACTTTTCCACAGTTATGCTACGGAGTGCTCTAATCCAAAGCTAATCTGTGACTTCAGGAAGATGTGGAAGGTGAGATTTTGCCCCTTTACTCTGCTCTCCTCAGACCCCACCTGCAGTCCTGTGTGCAGTTCTGGAGCCCCCAGCACAGGAAGGACATGGAACTGTTGGAGTGGGTCCAGAGGAGGCCACGAAGATGCTGAGAGGGCTGCAGCAGCTCTGCTATGAGGACAGGCTGAGAGAGTTGGGGCTCTGCAGCCTGCAGAAGAGAAGGCTTCCAGGAGACCTTAGAGTAGCCTTCCAGTATCTGAAGAGGGCCTACAGGAAGGCTGGGGAGGGACTATCTATAAGGTCTTGCAATGACAGGACAAGGGGCAATGGGTTTAAGCTGGCAGAGGGAAGATTGAAACTGGATGTTAGGAGGAAGTTCTTTACAGTGAGGGTGGTGAGACACTGGCACAGGCTGCCCAGGGAGGTTGTGGCTGCTCCCTGCCTGGAGGTGTTCAAGGCCAGGTTGGACGAGGCCTTGAGTGAGCTGTACTAGTGGGAGGTGTCCCTGCCTATGGCAGGGGGTTGGAACTAGATGATCCTTGAGGTCTCCTTCCAACCTTACCATTCTATGATTCTATGATTCTATGAACTGAACAGCAGTAGAGTCTTTATTTAGCTGGAGCTTTTGGTATTTCATCTAACGTAACGGAACTCTGATCTAAAATAACAGCCACTGCCTGCGAGCTCAGTATCAAAAGTACCATGAAATCAATCTCCAGTTCCTCACAAAGATTCTTTCAAACCTGGCAGTTAATGAAAATGCAGCAAATTGTTCCCAAAGTCTTGTCTAACATCGTGGGACAAGTCCAGGGCTGACAGAGCTCAGAATCGAATTCCCAAGTTTCATTTCAGCTGTGTCTCCATTTCTCATTATGTCTACACTTCTCAGTGCAGAATAAAAAGTGAGCAGTATCAAAATCAAAAGGCAGATTCCTTAAATGAACAGAGGCAAAACAAGACCTGTCATTTGATTAATTTATTATGGTCCCAGGAATTCCAGAGCAGGGCTTAAAACATCAGAAAGTATTACAGTATGTGGATCAGGGGGGCAAAGGAAACTGCAACACAAAGCATCAGTTACAGATGAGCACTTCAAAGCCCCTTTGCTTGGACACATGAACCTTGTAGAACATGAAACACAAACACCCTCTGTTCATAATGGGCCAAACTGTTTGACTCACTCAGGAGCCAAGATCCTTCTCTAGGACAGTACATTGCAGTACCAGCATTAGATCACAGAATCACACAGAATCACAGAATCATCCAGGTTGGCAAAGCCCCTCAGGAGCACCAAGCCCAACCTAGAACCCTGCTCTACAAGAGTCACCTTAAACCATATCCCCAGACACCACATGCAAACCACCCTTAAACACACCCAGGGTGGGTGACTCCACCACCTCCCTGGGCAGCTCATTCCAGTCCCTGACCACTCTCTCTGTGAAAAAGTTTTTCCTAATGTCCAATCTAAACCTCCCCAGCCTCAGCTTGAGACTTGTTCTGTCTTCAGTTACCTGTGAGCAGAGCCCAGCAGCAGCCTCTCCATAACATCCCTTCAGGTAGATGTAGACAGCAATGAGGTCTCCCCTCAGCCTCCTCTTCCTCACACTACTCATCCCCAGCTCCCTCAGTCACTCCTCATTAGATTTATTCTCTAGGCCCTTCCCTAGCTTCATTACCTGTAGTTTGCCAATCTACTTCACAAAAATGTCTTCTTTTAGTCCCTTTTGCTTAGCTTCAGAAGGTGAGAGAGGGCATCAGAGCTGCTCAGGTAAGCCTGGAATTCATCATCACAGATGTTAGTGCAAATGGCTCGATTTATACACCTGTAAACAACTTGTCAATGACTCCCTTGAGTTCAGCCTGGCAGTGCTGGAGCACAGAAAGGTTATGAGGACATCACAAGTGACATCCTGAGGCCCTTGTCAACCCCTCAGGTCACTGTACCTGTAAGGAATTTGGCTGGCATTCGCTTTGAACTGCGCTGTGGGAAAGGATCTGGGTGATGTGGTAGGTCATGGTGCTTACTGCATCATCATAAACCACAGAACAGCTGGCACAGAGGGCTGTGCTCTGACAGTTTGCTGGCACCTGGCAGCATGGCAGGCTCTGCTTTGTCTCTTCCTCCAGGACCAACTCGTGTGTTCCTATGGCCAGGAAAGGAATTAGTTTCTTTTGCCTGTCCCGGCTGCTGCTGTTGGTACTCTTGTGTTAGTGATGCCAGGACAGCAGAGCTTTCACAGCTTGCTTATTCCCTCACCAAACACAAGTGACTTTCAGTGACTTCAAAGGAGAAGCACAGCTTTATTCCCTCAAAGGAAGGAAGCAAGGACCACAAAGATGATCAGAGGGCTGGAGCAGCTCTGCTCTGAGGACAGGCTGAGAGAGTTGGGGCTCTGCAGCCTGAAGGCTTTGAGGAGACCTTATAGTAGCCTTCCAGGATCTGAAGGGTCCTACAGGAAGGCTGGGGAGGGACTATTGACAAGGGCTTGGAATGCCAAGGGGCAATGGGTTTGAACTGGCAGAGGAGAGACTGAAAGTGGATATTAGGAGGAAGTTGTTTGCAGTGAGGGTGGTGAGACACTGGCACAGGTTGCCCAGGGAGGTTGTGGCTGCTCCCTCCCTGCAGGTGTTCAAGGCCAGGTTGGAGGAGGCCTTGAGTGACCTGTGCTAGTGGGAGGTGTCCCTGCCTATGGCAGGGGGTTGGAACTGGATGATCCTTGAGGTCCCTTCCAGCCCTACCATTCTATGATTAAGGAGGGAGGGAAGGAAGGAAGGAAGGAAGGAAGGAAGGAAGGAAGGAAGGAAGGAAGGAAGGAAGGAAGGAAGGAAGGAAACTACTCACAGAATCAGGGATCAGGTTACTGAAAAAGCCACTATGGGGTTGTTAACCTTTGAGAAGCAGAACTCTCTGCCCCTTCCCTGGAGAACCTCTTTCTGAAGATCAAAGTGTGTTCATTTGCTTTGCCATTTCCTTCCTGACTGATTAAAATTGAATACCTCCTGGTCTGTGAGAGGCAGCCTTCGATCACTGCCACTTAAGTCTTGCTGTTCAATAAAGAGCCTTCAGCATTTTTGCTGATTTCCTTGCTATCAGCACTGAAAGGAAAAAAAGAAGTTAGTGAATATACTGACTGATGTTTTGACCTATTTGGATACATGTGTGAGACAGGCAGAGGCACATTGGCAGGAAGCATGGGTGGAAATGAGCTGTTAAGATATATCCCAGAGCATTTGTTTTTCATTTGCAGTCTACCATCAGAGATGCATTTGCTTTGGAATCACCAGGTACTGTGCTGCATTATGTAACTGAGAACACTGAAGATAAGGAAAGAAGGCCAATGACAACACAGAGCTGTAAAAGAAAACACCATAACTGGGATGAAACAAGCTTGGAGAGTAACAAATTGGGAATGAGCAGGAAGATCTTGAGTAGNCAGAACTGCACACAGGACTCCAGATATGGTCTGAGGAGAGCAGAGTAAAGGGGGAGAATCCCCTCCCTTGCCCTGCTGCCCACACTGCTCTTCCTTCTCAAGCCAGAGGAAACAGTGCAGTCAGCCTTGGAAAGTGCAATCCAAGCCTTTTTTTCTTTCTTTTTCATACTGATCATTTTATTTTAACTATGTCTTAACATATTTCCCATTCCTACTCCACATACAGCCTCTTCTCTTGCTAATGGATTGCTATAATTACTCTTTATAAACTGAGCACTGAACCAGTCTGAGGATGTTCCTATTAAGAGGCAGAGATGATGAAGTCAGATGTTTCTGCCATGCAATTTCAATTTTTGCTTGTAAAATGTGCAGAGTTCCATTTTTCCTGAACTCAAGGAAAATCAAACCAGAGATTGGATCTCTGCTCAGGACTCCAAGCCCTTTTTCAGTCAGTATTTAGCTCTCACATTTGCCCAGCATTACACATCTTTGAGATTTACTCTCCTGGGTTTTATCTTGCAGCTTTTTCTGTTAGCTCAGTCACACTCTTGTGGCTGCAAAGCAATGGGTTTAAACTGGCAGAGAGGAGATTGAAACTGGATGTTAGGAGGAAGTCTTTACAGTGAGGGTGGTGAGACACTGGCACAGGTTGCCCAGGGAGGTTGTGTCTGCTCCCTGCCTGGAGGTGTTCGAGGCCAGGTTGGAGGAGGCCTTGAGTGACCTGTGCTAGTGGGAGGTGTCCCTGCCTATGGCAGGGGGTTGGAACTAGATGATCCTTGAGGCCCCTTCTAACCTTACCATTCTATGATTCTATGATTTTGGGCTAATGCTTCCCAGGAGCTTGAAAATCTAGCCCAAGGTATCTGTGGTTGCTTTTGCTGCTGCAAGCCTTTCATTGCCTCCCAGACCCAGCTGTTCTCTCCTTGCTTTTGTCTCCGGTCCTGCACCTTCAGGTCCACCACTGCATTTGGTATGTTTGGTATCAAGGCTTCCAGGAGACCTTAGAGTAGCCTTCCAGTATCTGGAGGGGGCCTACAGGAAGGCTGGGGAGGGACTATTGACAAAGTCTTGCAATGACAGGACAAGGGCCAATGGGTTTGAACTGGCAGAGGGGAGATTTAGACTGGATGTTAGGAGGAAGTTGTTTGCAGTGAGGGTGGTGAGACACTGGCACAGGTTGTCCAGGGAGGTTGTGGCTGCTCCCTCCCTGGAGGTGTTCAAGGCCAGGTTGGAGGAGGCCTTGAGTGAGCTGTACTAGTGGGAGGTGTCCCTGCCTATGGCAGGGGGGGGGAACTAGATGATCCTTGAGGTCCCTTCCCACATTACCATTCTATGATTCTAAGTAGGCAAAATGAAATTGTCGGTGGAGCAAGAAATCCTATGGGCTTAAATAAATCACTCCTAACAACATCTATTCTCTATGAGGTACCCTATTTGTCTTTTAAAAGGCAGAATTCTTCCTGAGGACAAATGTCTAAATCAGGGTAGATTATGGAACAATGTGTTCAGCTTAGACATTTGAAACCAGCAATGTCTAAAAGACAAAGAATAAGGAGTTTATCCCTGCTGCATTTCTTCACTCAGCTTAATGTTTCACCCCTGGTGCTACCTTGAAGCATTGACAGTCTGGTTTGGGTTTTTTTTTTTCCCTTTTTTAATTATCTTCCTTGAAACATTACAACAAACACAACTATAAAATCACAGCTTAAGCTTAAAGGGTAGATGTATGCCTGTAGAGAAAATGGACTATAACATCAATTCTACAGAGGGAAGTGCCCAAAGTGCTTTTCATGTCCCATGGCACAAAGAAATACCCAGAGTTTGCTACTGTGACAGTGTCATGCTTGAGCACTTTGAACCAAAAACCTCACAGTAACACTAATTATTACATTTGGTGCCTAATATTTGTCAGCTTGAAGGTACTGGAAGAAGTCCAGGACAAATTTCTCTGCAGTTATAATCCCATTTATTCTAGTTGGGTTTATTTACATCACAGATGTCTGCCAGTTATTAAAATGGCCATAATTAAGTCTGCCCTAAATCTGCCTGTTAGTTCTGGATCTTCACATCCCAAAGCCTGGGGAGCCTGATTGGGAAAGGGTTGGTTGAGAGGGTTTGTGCTGGAGAGAAACCAGCTAGGCTGCAGGGGTAGACTGCAGGGGCAGATGGACAAGGACTGCCTAGGTCAAGGAGGGAGGACAGATCTCCAAGCTGGTGAGACATGGGTTTGATAGGTGGACCACCAGATGGATAAAGAACTGACTTGATAACCCCACCCAAAGAGTGGCTGTCAATGGGTCCATGTCCCAGTGGAGGACAGTGCAAAGCAGAGCCCCCCAGGGATCAGTCCTGAGACCAGTCTTGTTCAACATCTTTGTCAGTGCCATGGACAGAGGCACTGAGTGCAGCCTCAGCAAGTTTGCTGACCACACCAAGCTGTGTGGTGCAGCTGACAACTGGAGGGCATGGGTGGCATCCAGAGGGACCGGGACAGGCTGGAGAGGTGGGCACAAGCCAACCTCAGGAAGCTCAACAAGACCAAGTGCAAGGTCCTCTAGATGAGTCAAGGCAATGCCAAGCACAAATCCAGGCTGGGCAGTGCCTGGCTGGAGAGCAGCCCTGAGGAGAGGGACTTGAGGGTGCTGGTGGAGGAGAAGCTCAACATGAGCCAGCAGTGGGCACTTGCAGCCCAGAGAGCAACCAGAGCCAGGACTGCGTCAGAAGTGTGGCCAGCAGAGTGAGGGAGGTGATTCTCCCCCTCTACTCTGCTCTGGTGAGACCCCACCTGGAGTACTGCATCCAGTTCTGGAGCCCTTGGGACAAGAGGGATGTGGAGATGCTGGAGTGTGTCCAGAGAAGGGCCACGACGATGCTCAGAGGGCTGGAGCTGCTCTGCTGTGAGGGCAGACTGAAAGAGTTGGAGCTGTTCAGTGTGGAGAAGAGGAAATTCTGAGGAGACCTTCTTGTGGCCTTGCAGTATCTGAAGTGGGCTACAAAAAAAGCTGGAGAGGGACTTTTTAGGCTGTCAGGTAGTGACAGGACTGGGGGGAATTGAGCAAAGCTGAAGGTGGGGAGAGTCAGACTGGACATGAGGAGGAAGTTCTTCAGCATGAGAGTGGTGAGAGCCTGGAAGAGGTTGCCCAGGGAGGTGGTTGAGGCCCCATCCCTGGAGGTGTTTAAGGCCAGGCTGGATGAGGCTGTGGCCATCCTCATCTAGGATAGGGTGTCCCTGCCCATGGCAGGGGGGTTGGAGCTGGATGATTCTTGTGGGCCCTTCCAACCCTGACTGATTCTATGATTCTATGACTGAGCCCAGGCAAGAGCTGCAAAGGTGGTGTTACAGTGAAGCTCAAGAGACATATTTCAGCAGGAGCTTTGCAGAGAATGCCTCGATGGCCTACAAGAGACATGGTGGTTCCTCCATTCTGACTGATGCAGTGCTTAGTTATCTGCAAGTTTGGACCTCTAAAGGTGCCAGGAAAGGTTGTGTTTTCTGTTATTTTTACAAGAGGAACAAATCCATAGAGTGGTTTGGTTTGGAAAGGACCTTTGAAGGTCATTTAGCCCAACCCCTCTGCAGCCAGCAGGGAATCTTCAACTAGAGCAGGTTGCTCAGAGCTCCAAACCACAGACCTGGAATATTTCTAGGGATGAGGCTTCTACCACCTCTCTGAGCATCTTGGACCAGTGTTGTATTTCCCTCAGTGTAAAAAATGTCTCACTTGTATCTAATCTAAATCTCCCCTTTTCTTAGTTTCAAACCATCACCTCTTGTCCTGTCACGAAAGACCCCACTAGAAAGTCTGTCCCCACCTGGCAGAGTTAGAGAATCATAGAATCATAGAATGGTGAAGTTGGAAGGGACCTCAAAGATCATCTAGTTCCAACACCCTGCCATAGGCAGGGACACCTACCANAAGCCTTCTCTTCTCCAGGCTGCAGAGCCCCAACTCTCTCAGCCTGTCCTCAGAGCAGAGCTGCTGCAGCCCTCTGAGCATCTTGGTGGCCTCCTCTGGACTGGCTCGAACAGTTCCATGGCCTTCCTGTGCTGGGAGCTCCAGACCTGCACACAGTGAATGGTTGGACTCAATGATAATAAAGGTCTTTCCCAGCTGAAATGATTCTGTGACTCTCTGTTACATGGCCACATTAGGAGAAAGCCATAGGGGGTTTATTTCTGATTAGAAACATCTGTGTGCCATTGTGTGCACCTCTCCCTCTGTAAGCACATCTCCTCCAGGGGCCTGATTCCTCTGGAGGGCAGGAAGCCAGTATGGAAGTTGGGCTCTTGGTGTGCTCATATTCCACTTGCTGCTGGTCTCCCTGTGACTCCCTCTCCTCCTTCCCCTACCTGCAAATTCATAAAAATATGTTGCCTTCCATGTTGCAGCTGTCTCCAGATCTCCTACCATGGGAAGGAGGCTCTCTGGGGTTAGTTAGACTCTCTGCAAGCTGAGGACAGAGCTCAGCAGTCACCTGCAAAGCAGAACAGGTGACGGTTGTATAAATAAAGCCCAGATAAACAGCTACAGCTGACAGACCAAAACACCTGTGAGCTTTGCCTAATCAGGTAAAACTTGGTGAACTGAACTTTAGAGTCCCTCAAAAAGCAGATGAAAGGCTGAGGTCTGCATGGAGGACCTGGAAGGGGCATTGTTGAGACTGAATACATGCAAGTGCTTGCCCCACAGGACTTTGCTTTGCCCCTTCGGCCTCTGCAGATTGGCTGAAGCCTCAGTTCATAGTGTGGGGCCAGGTGACAGGCTCTGAGTGGGAGTCAGCGAGACAGCTCGGTGCTAACCAAGGTAAGCTAATCCTTGCATGCTTTGTTGTGTGGGCCATAAAGCTTGGGTTGGTAACTACCGAATGGGACTCTGCTGGAGAAAAGCAGCTGGTAAACAAGTTTCTTGAAAGGCTTTCTGTGGCTGAAGGTTGAAGCTCTCCTTGCACTTACTTTCCAAGAGTGCTGCCTGCTTCCTGCCCAATGTGCTGTAACACCCTTGGTGGCTACTGAGATATAAATTATGAGCACATTGCACATCTTTTGTTCTGTCTGCTGTGACTTTAAATCTGCCAGAAGCAGGCTGCTGCTGCTTTTCCCATTCAATCTCTGTTCATTTTTGTTCCTAAATCCAAACTGCCTTTGGAGTGAGTGACTGATTTCTGTGCTTGGGAAGTAGGTGGTCAAGAGGTATAGTTATGAAGTCATCTACCTGAGGAGAGGCTAATGCAGATTCTTGTGCTGGTGATGTATGGGGCCCCAACATCTCCTCTCAAAGCACTGCAAGGAGTGGAGGTCCTTTGGGGCTGGTCAGAATTCACCTTTTCTTCTGTAGGTTTTTGTGTTGTTTTAATTAAGCTGTAATTCATCTCTTTCTTCAGAACAGATTGTTTTTTCTCATTGACTTGGAGACATGCCCTTTAATTTGAGCTAGGGCTCTTTGGGTGGCACCTTATCTGAAGCCAAGGTGCAGTCTTCCAGAGAAAATGAATAAGGGATCTCAGATCTGCTTAACTTTTGCCCTTTTCTAGGGATGGGTGAAGGGCAAGCCTGCCTCTCACCAGCTGGTCCATGGCTTGTTCCTGAAGCAGGAGGCTTTTTAACTCCCTTGGTGATAGCTTTAGCTATAGAAGCTTCTTTTCTTCGTTTCAGTGTATAATCCTGTTTTAACAAAGGTCATTGATGGGAAGAGCAGATATTCACAGTGTTAGTGGCTGTATGTTAGCTTATCTATTAGATAAATGTCTGGGTGAGCACTGAAAATTGTCACAGCAATTAATATTGCCTTGGGGGGAGGGGGGTGGTGTGAAAGAAAAATAACATGACCTGAACTATTCAACAGTGAGAACTGCAGAGGTCAGAGTAGCCAGCAAAGCCCTGCCAACAAACTGAGGTGCAGCTGCCAAAAATTAAAATGAATTAGAAAAATAATTATGTTTTTTTTCCAGTGGAATGAACTAGAGCCAAAAGAAACAGATTTTACAGAGAAAAGCTCAACTTCTTGACAGCAATGATCAGCTGCAATTTTCTGCTCTTGCTGTCATCTCTAAGCCTTTCTGGGTCTCCTACTTGTTGGCTTTTTGCTCCAAGTGTAGTCCACTATGTCCATCGTGCTTGAAAGAGCCTACCTGAGGTAGGCAGCCACAGGACTTGGGTTTAAAATCCTTTTCCCTTTTCTTTCTGCTAATTTTTTGGGTTATGGAAATCCTTTTTCAAGGTTTCCTGCAAGCCTCATAGAATTCTGTTTCATAGAATGCCCAAAGAAATAAGAATCTCTTTTTCAGAGTGCTTCTCAAAACTAGCTAGGTGCTTATTGTAAAGGTCACCCTTTGGACTCACAAGGTGCCACTTCTGTGCAGAGATGCTAGGCTGCAAGCAAAGACTGAGCTGAGCACATTACACTCCTCAAAGCCTTCCACTTGTCAACCACAGACTGGTTTTGGTGTGCTGTGACCATTGCATTTTGCAAAACTACCCAATTTAACTTTCACCCTGCTAACTTTTACTTCAAATGAAATCCTCTCAGTATTTCCATTCCTCAGTGCAAAGGGCTCCTGTTGCTGCATGTTTGCACCTGTCCTGCAATCAACTTCTTTTTAAACCTTGCTGAAGGCAGCTGGGTTGGCTTGCTTGGCCTCAAGGGAAGCTTGTTTTGGGGACAGGTCATGGTGGTCAGGGCAACAGTNTATAGGTCCAGGCAGAGGAATTAGTGAAGCAAACAGCAGCCAGACAAAGACTGACTTTGTTTCTTGGTTTTATATCTCTCAGCAGAACAAATGAGTGGTATAGACCTCACTCTTACTTCCTTTTCACAACCAATGATCTAATTTCTCTCATTAAAATATTCCAATTAGGCTCAAACCAGCACAGGTAGAAAAGTTGTGGTGGAGCTCACACTGCAGGATAGTTCAGATTGGAATGGACTTCTTCGGAGGCCACCTGGTCCAGTTTACCCACGTGAGGGATGATCCTGTACCCAGAAAGCTGTTTTCCCAGCTTGGTAGCACAAACTGATGTGTCTTATAAACATTTGAGCATAGAAGGGACCTCTGTTTTCATGCAGTGTCTGTATTGATGAGTGCCTTGGAAAGGAGCTGCCCAGAGTGCAGCACTAAGCTGTGCTCTGAGAGCAGTGTTCAGGCAGCGATGTCAAAGTGATGATGTACTCTTTCTTTTTTTTTTTTTATGCTCAGAGATCAGTTGACAAGCTGAAAGGGACTTTTAACAAAGGCATTTTCCCTAGATGCAATAATGTATAGCTTTTTTTTTTTTTTTTTCCCCCATTCAGTCAGCTGCCAGTGGGGATCAGGACATTACATAGAAGGAAAAGGAGTTCTCAGAACTTGGTTTTGAGGGCTTTTGTAGTTAACTTTTTTTAATTGTGTGATGGCTGCTTTCATATGCTACAATGTCTTAGCTAATTCAGCTGTCTGGTTTTCCTAATCCTCTCACAATGAAGCAAATATTTCTTCCTTTATTGAGTGGTACCAGAAATCCCACTTAAAACAGAGAGCAAAGCTTAAACAACCCCCCCCAAATAATGTAAAATGAAATGGAATGCACTAATATAGAGAATGCACTTCAAAGACTGCAAAGCCTATACAGAAAGGTAACTCCAGGCAGCAACTGCTGTCTGCAGAAATGGTCAAGTATTTTCATGTTTTTCATGCTCTTCTCTTTGACCTTTATTAGTTCAAAGCCATCTGTGCTGAGCCATCTGACTTCTCTTGGTCCCTTGAGTGGCTGTTGAAGATACACAATGAGGGGGGGGAAAAAAACCTGTTGGAGAAGTATATTTTTAAACCTTCTCCCTTCCAGATAACGTTTTCATAAAACTAATTTAGCCCTTGAAGGAATAAGTCAATAAGCTTTTTTTTTTTTTTTTTTGATAGCTAATTTAATTCCTGATAATTTATTGGCCTGTATGAATTGGGAAAACAGATTTGAATGCCTTTTGGAGGGTAATGCAAAATCATTGTCAGGGAATAAGAAACAACAAAACCAAACAACACTATGGCAAGGGCAAATAGTTGAAGGATTAGGCAGAGAGAAAGAGAGAGGAAAGTGCATGTCTGACACATAGGAGGTTGGCAGCTTGAAGAGGGCAGCTGAAGGCAAAAGCATTATCTGGGGAAAGACTAAGGTGAAGAATTTGGCTTGAGGGAAAATGCTCTGTGCTTTTAGGCTGGTTTGTCATCTCAGGCTTCCAGGAATTCATGCTTTTGGCTGTCAGATAAAAAGGTGTGCTTTAATGACCTTGGGTATAGAAGTAGGAGGCAATGGTTAAAACTAAGCTCTTTGTGTGTTTTGGGTTGGTTTGGTTCCCCCCCCCCCCCACACCCTCCAAAAAACCTCAGGGATTTGTGTAATTCATTTGATGCTTTCCTATTGTTCCTGTAGACCTTTATCTCCAGACATGGCCACAAAGTGCTGGTTTGTGCAGAGCCCTTGTTGGTTTTTGTTGTTGAATTTGGAGGATGGGACTGTGCTCCCTCAGAGAACAGCCAGCATCAAAACAAGTTATTTGTATGGTAATCCAGAAAGAGATAATTTATTGGCACAGGCTGAGTTTCTGGCGTGCAAGGGCAGGTAAATGTTCTGCCAGCAAGCTCAGGGAGCAGCAGCAAAGGTACTGGGGTTTGCATGACAACTCTTGACTATTAACATGTATTTTCCTCAGATGCATCCATCCTACCAGTTCAGTGAGCACAGCACAGTCACCAAGGCCCACCCCTCTGAAGTGCACATCCCTCCCTCTTGCAAGCTGCTTTGTAGCACCACAGTTGCTGCCAATCTTATTTGATGACTGCCATGTGTTAATGACCTTCCTAACAGAAAACCAGGTAGCTAATACTGTATCTTTCTGCTCTGAGGAAAAGGCCCTGGGGGTCTGGGACAATGAAAAGCTCAACATGAGCCTGCAGGGTGAGTGCAGCCCAGACAGCAAAAGTGTGGGCAGCAGGGCAAGGGAGGGGATTCTGCCCCTTTGCTCTGCTCTCATCAGACCCCATCTGGAGTCCTGTGTGCAGTTCTGGAGCCCCCAGCACAGGAAGGACATGGAACTGTTGGAACCAGTCCAGAGGAGGCCACCAAGATGCTCAGAGGGCTGCAGCAGCTCTGCTCTGAGGACAGGCTGAGAGAGTTGGGGCTCTGCAGCCTGGAGAAGAGAAGGCTTCCAGGAGACCTTAGAGTAGCCTTCCAGGATCAGAAGGGGGCCTACAGGAAGGCTGGGGAGGGACTATTGACAAGGTCTTGTAATGACAGCACAAGGGGCAATGGGTTTGAACTGGCAGAGGGGAGATTGAAACTGGATGTTAGGAAGAAGTTGTTTGCAGTGAGGGTGGTGAGACACTGGCACAGGTTGCCCAGGGAGGTTGTGGCTGCTCCCTCCCTGGAGGTGTTCAAGGCCAGGTTGGAGGATACCTTGAGTGACCTGTACTAGTGGGAGGTGTCCCTGCCTATGGCAGGGGGTTGGAACTGGATGATCCTTGAGGTCCCTTCCAACCTTACCATTCTATGATTAGGCCCTGGACCAGGACATGCATTTCAAGGCATGTGGGACCTCTGCTCCCATTTCAATTTTTAGCCTTGTCATAGAGTTTTCTGTTTGTTTTCAGGTTGGCTGCCTTTCCTCTCACAGCCTCCTCCTTTAAAGTGAAGTGATAGCATTGCTAGTGAATAAGGTGTGTGTTTGAAGCATAAGGTGGCTGGTCAGAGAGCAGAACACATTAAAATAAACCCCACTGTTTAAAGAGGAGTTTGCACAGCTCCACTGCCTGATACTATGTTCCCTCCTGCCTCTTCCTCACTGCAGCTTTCACTGGAGTCAGCCCTAGGAGGCTTTCTGCCACCTCACAGTATTGTGGGGACCAAACACCACATGGGCATATCCCTGCCTCAGGCTAATGCCCCAGCCTGTGGTTTCCTGTGGAAGAGCTGTGCACAGGGGCAGCTGTGTTGGGAGTGGAGCTGCTGCCCAGAGGAGCAAGTTGAGAGGATGGAGGCTGAGGCAGCAGCAGCAACACCCCCAGAAGCCAGGTTTTTTTTCCAGAGGCAAGGCTGTCAGGTTGTTAGAGGCTCATTTTCACTTATGAGCCATGAAATAAAGCTCATCTGCCCAGCAATTTACTCCTATGCAGTCCCATTGATTTTTATAGGAGTTGCCCAGTGTTTCATGGCAGAAAGTAATTCAGTTTCCTTCTTGGACATTTCTGATCTGCCTACAATTCACTTAATGATGCAGTCAGGAGCCCACTGAGCTCTTTGTAATATTTAAATGGGAGACATTAGCATAGCATGGGTGCTTTAATGCATTTATATTTGAATCTTTAATGCTTTCTTATTGATCAAGCCCTGGTGTGATAACCAAGCACTGCCCTCCCCATTTACAGAGGTACAGAAGAGTACACCCAAAATGGTGACTAATTGCAAATGTCACATGCAGGATTTGGCCACAGAGGCTCAAAAGTTGTGTCCTAACTCTGGGATAAATTTTTTTTTTCTCCTTTGAGAAGGTTTATTGCAACCCTCTGTAGATGTCAGAGGTGTTCTGTGCACATCATCTTGTCTCTGCCTCTCTCCTGGTTGTGATGCACTGTGGTGTTTGGTTTGAGGCTTAATATTGCTCTGCTCTGAATCTTGATTTACAATTAGAAGAGAACTGCTGCAAAGAGGCTAAATCAGGTTCTAGGGTTTAAAAGGCCTTAAAGGCAATTATTAATTTACAAGGCTAAATTGTTGGTAAGATTATGTGAGCGTGTGGAAACAGCTCTTGGGATCATTAAAAAACAAGAACAGATTTATTGACTGATCAGATGTCAATAAGCTTCCCTTACAAGCATGGACATAGTATCCTGTGAGGGAGTTAGGCAGGGAAGGTATCTGCTATTGCTAATACGATATTAAATAGAAATCCTCTCTACTTAATCCTCTTATTAGGTATTGTGTTACTCTGGCTGTCAGCCTCTTTGCTGCCTGTGGGTAGGAGCAAGTGAGGAAGTGATCTGTCCTTTTCTGAACACTGTTCATGATGTGTGTGTGTGTGTGTGTGTGTATGTATATGTGTGTGTGTGTGTGTGTATATATATATATACATACATATATATATATATATACACAAGATGTTCCATCCATCAATTTGTGTTGGTACTGTGCAAGAGATGTTACCTGGATGTCCCAAATCTTGTGAGGGATGGGGGAAATGTACTCCAAGTTTACCATTTGCTGACAGCTTAGATGTATGTCCTGCCTTGCAGAGGATGGATGTGCTTTGCTTGCTGGGGGATAAGTTCTTGACTATCAACCTTGGTAGTGTGAGGTGTGGAAGGCAACTCTTTGCCTATGGTATCAGAATGACCTGAGCAGACCCAGCCTGGTAGTGTGAGGTGTGGAAGGCATCTCTTTGCCTATGGAATCATAGAATGGTAAGGTTGAAAGGGACCTCAAGGATCATCTAGTTCCAACCCCCTGCCACAGACAGGGACACCTCCCACCAGAACAGGTCACTCAAGGCCTCATCCAACCTGGCCTTGAACACCTCCTTGAGCAGCCACAACCTCCCTGGGCAACCTGTGCCAGTGTCTCACCACCCTCACTGCAAGGAACTTCCTCCTAACATCCAGTTTCAATCTCCCCTCTGCCACTTCAAACCCATTGCCCCTTGTCCTGTCATTGCAAGACCTTGTCAATAGTCCCTCCCCAGCCTTTCTGTAGGCCCCCTTCAGATCCTGGAAGGCTACTCTAAGGTCTCCTGGAAGCCTTCTCTTTTCCAGGCTGCAGAGCCCCAACTCTCTCAGCCTGTCCTCAGAGCAGAGCTGCTGCAGCCCTCTGAGCACCTTTGTGGCCTCCTCTGGACCTGCTCCAACACTTCCATGCCCTTCCTGTGCTGGGGGCTCCAGAACTGCACAGTTCTACCCACCCCATTGGCTGCCTTTCATATCTCCCAGTTCCCAGCAATGCTCCAGCTTGATGGATTCATCTCTTCCTTTGTGGCTGGTAAAGGACTGCCATGTCCAATACTTGCCACGAGGTCACTCTTCATCTTTGGAAGGCACAGCTGCTCCAGTCAGCATTTGCATGTGTTCACTTCTCTAATACCTGCTGGTTGTTCCTGTGGCAAAACAGCAAAACTCCTTTAATCTGTCTTTAATATCAGTTTCCTGGCAGAGGCCCTGGTTAGCTGCAGCAGCATTCATTGGCACCTTGCTTGCTCTCAGTGAGTTATGCTGAAGTGTGATGAGGTGTCTGGCAGTATTCCACCTGCCATTTGTGCTCTGCACCAGCTATCAAGTGAATGCTCTGATCCACTCTGTGTCTCCCCAGATAGTGATTTTATTCTTTAGCATTACAGTATAAAACTATTAGTAAAGCTAAATCCAGGCTGGATTTGTCTGGGTGTGAGGATGCTGTGTAGGAGCCATCACACTTCTCACCTGTCACAGTAAATGACTGGAAAATTGGCTCCCTGTGCTGTTGGGAGGGCAGCTCACGTTCAACCTGCAGTATCTCCTCTACCCAAACGGCTCAGAGCCTCTGCAATCAGGAGGATCTTGCACGGGGCTGACCTGAGTTATTCCCCACAATTACCATTTCAGAAAGGTACTTTGCAGCTGCTGCCAGGAAAGGTTGAGCTGCTCCTTCCTGTAGGTCAGGGGGAGGCTGCAGGTCTTGCCATTCTCTTTGACACCAGTGGAATTATGTATCCCATGCAGCCTCTGAATTCATTTCATTATCTCATTTTTACACCACTTTGGCTATTGCATTCTGAATGCTCACCTAACAATGTTAATTTGTTCATTAATTAAGGATGCTGCCTTTACCAAAATGTCATTTAGGACTGGTTTGGGTTTTTTTTTTGTTGTTGTTCCCTTGCCATAAGGCAGAGTATAAAATTCCCTGTGAAGTTTAACCTTTCATTAAAGCTCCCCTCTCACCTTTTATATCTGCTTCAGTTTGTAGCTGAGGTCTTAACTGAACCTCAGGGGTGAATGGAAAATGGTTGGCTGTGGCATGGATATGAGCTCTTTCAGGACAGAAACTGAACTCACTTGTGCTGTAACCCAAAATCCTTAATAAGGAGAGGGACATTGCCATTGCATGCTGTGCAAACTTATGGTAAACCCCAGCACCCTTCAGAGGTAAATGCAGAGCCTCCAATTTGCTTGCCCTCTGATGCATGAGATCCCCCTAATCCTGCCTTCTTGGCACTGAGCTCTGTGTTAGCTAACGTTGCTCACTGGAGAAAAGAGGCTGTACAGACAGGGCACTCACCATCACCCTGAGCAGCAGGAGGGACTGCTGGGCCAGGCATGGAATCACAGAAGGTTAGGGGCTGAAGGGACCTTGAAAGCTCATTGAGTCCAAGCCCCCCTGCCAGAGCAGGATCACCTATACCAGGTCACACTGGAACACATCACAGAATGTAAGGGGCTGGTAGGGACCTCAAAAGATCATCTACTCCAACCCCCAACACAGCAGAGCAGGTCTTGAATATCTCCAGAGGAGACTCCACAATGCCCCTGGGCAGCCTGTGCCAGTCGTCTGTCACCCTGACAGTGAAAGAAAATTCCTCATGTTTCCATGGAACTTCCTATGCCTCAGCTTCCACCCATTGCCCCTTGTCCTGTCACTGGGCATCACCCAGCAGAGCCTGGCTCCAGCCTGCTGGCACTCACCTTTACATCTTTATGAACATGAATGAGGTCACCTCTCTGTCTCCTCCTCTCCAATCTAAAGAGCCTCAGCTCCCTCAGGCTCTCCTTGTAAGGCAGCTGTACCACTGCCTTCATTTTTGGGAACATCTTAGCCATCTTCCAACCTTTAACCCCATTCTCCACACAGGAAGGGGATGATGAAAGGCAGGAGCCCTCCACAGAGGGATCTAGAGAATAAATGTGATGAGGAGCAACTGAGGTAGCTGGGGATGGTTAGTTTGAATAAGAGGAGGCTGAGGAGAGACCTCATTGCTCTCTACAGCTGCCTGAAGGGACATTGTGGAGAGGCTGCTGCTGGGCTCTGCTCACAGGTAGTTGGAGACAGAACAAGGGGGAATGGCCTCAAGCTGAGGCTGCAGAGGTTTACATTGGACATTAGGAAAAAACTTTTCATGGAGAGAGTGGTCAGGGAGTGGAATGAGCTGCCCAGGGAGGTGGTGGAGTCCCCTACCCTGGGTGTGTTGCAGGGTGGTTTGGATGTGGTGATCAGGGATATGGTTCAAGGTGAATCTTGTAGAGTAGGGTTCTAGATTGGACTTGGTGATCCTGGAGGGGCTTTGCCAACCTGGGTGTGTCTGTGATTCTGTGATACCACTGAAGAGCTGAGGAGCCCTAAATTACCCAGGGAGGAGCTGCCATGCCTGGAGGTGTTCAGGAACCATGTGGATGTGGCACTCTGGGATGTGGTATAATGGCCACAGTAGCGTTATGCTGGTGGTTGGACTCAGTCTTAGAGATCTTTTCTGACCAAAATAATTCTGTGATGATAAAGTTTGTGGCTTGTCTGATAGGCAGGCACCAAGAGCTCATCTCTCATCCTTAGCCATGAAATCTTTTCTTTCTGTGATCACAGAACTTTAGAGGTTGGAAGGGACATCCAGAAATGGAGTCCAACCTCTCTGCCAAGGCAGGACCCCCTAGGGTAGTTCACACAGGAATGCATTAGGGATGTTTTGAAAGTCTCCAGAGAAGGAGACTCCACAAGAAAAGAGAAGAGAATGAGACTCTGACAGCAAACAGATCCTTCCAGTTGCCTTCTTCCCCTTGGAGAAGAACAAAGCAACACAAATAACAGAAGAGCTTGTGGTGTAGCTCTGACCAGAGGCAGCATTCGGGGCTGTCCCCAGGACCAGATGCAGGTGGATGTTTGCTTCCTGCTGCAGCAGCAGTGCATCGTTCCTGAAAAGCAGCCAGGTCCCTGTGGAACTGCAAAGGCTGAGTGACCGAGGAGGGCTGCAGCCCTCTGTGCAGGGTGTGGTGATGGAGTGAGCTCCCTGCAGAGCTGCAGCATGAGCCAGCTCCTGCTCAGGGTGACTGATGGCCCTGCTGGGGACCCATCTTAAAACAGAGAAACAAATGAGCTGAGAGTGTAGGTGGTGGGGGAGCAATCTCATGTAGACACAGAGGGCTGAGCCATTTCCTGCTGTAGTCAATCCCAGTCCTTTCTTTTTGCCTGAAAAGCTTTCCCAGTGCCTGTGACTCAGCCTTGGTAGAAATCAAAGTCGCTTCAATTCAATCAAGCACCAGCTTGTGGTAGGCTGATGGGCAGCAGGAAGGGAAGTGGCTGAATCACTCTGCAGGCAGCAATGGCTCATTTTGTGAAATGAAAGAAGTGCTGGGGAAAGAGGACCACACTTCCCAGCTGTTGTACGGGGGTGGCACCTAGAGATGGGTGAGTTAGCACACAGATAGACAAGCAAGGTGTCATGGAATCAGTCAGGGTTGGAAGGGACCACAAGGATCATCCAGTTCCACCCCCCTTGCTGTGGGCAAGGACACTTCACACTAGATCAGGCTGTCTAGAGCCTCATCCAGCCTGGCCTTAAACACCTCCAGGGATGAGGCTTCCACCCCCTCCCTGAGCAACCCCTTCCAGGCTCTCACCACTCTCAAGCTGAAGAACGTCTTCCTAACCTCCAGTCTGAATCTACTCATTTTTAACTTTGTTCTATTTCCCACAGTCCTATCGCTACCTGACAGCCTAAAAAGTCCCTCCCCAGCTTCCTCGTAGCCCCCTTAAGATATTGAAAGGCCACAAGAAGGTCACCTGGGAGCCTTCTCCAGAGTGAACAGCCCCAACTCTTCCAGTCTGTCCTCATAGCAGAGCAGCTCCAGCCCTCTGAGCAGCCTCCTGGCCCTTCTGTGGACACGCTTCCAGCCCACGGTTCATCGGGAAGGGGTCACCCACCCAACCTGAAACAGCAAACCTGTTTGTGGACATCCTGTGGGAGTCTTGCAGGGCTGAGAAAATGCTGAGAGTTGTCAATTGATCAGTAAAGGCAACTCTGTGACAATGACAGCGTTGCCAACCAGCTAGCTCTGGGAGAGGCATTTGCTGCCATGCTCTTGTGTCTTCGAGGGCACCATGAGTGTTTTCAAGGTGTTTTGTGATGCTGTGGCCCTGTATGTGGCTGGCATGTGTGGCACTATGAATAAGAGACCTCATTGCTCTCTACAGCTGCCTGAAGGAAGGTTGTAGCCAGGTAGGGTTGGTCTTTTCTCCCAGGCAACCAGTGACAGAACAAGAAGACACAGCCTCAAACTGTGCCAGGGCAGGTTTAGGCTGGATGTTAGGAAGGAATCCTTCATACAAAGAGTGATTGGCATTGGAATGGGCTGCCTGGGGAGGAGGTGGAGTCACCATCTCTGGAGGTGTCTAAAGGAGGCTGGATGAGGCACTTAGTGCCATGGGTTAGTTAATTAGAAGGGTTAGGTGATAGGTTGGACTCGATGGTCCTAGAGGTCTTTTCCAGCCTGGTTAATTCTGTGAGTCTGTGAAATGTCCTGACGATTTTGCCACCTGTGGAATTTTGATGGTGCACTTGAAATGTAGATGTGGAGCTGTGGAAACAGGTAGCTGACATCAGGGGTGGTGCAGAGGAAGGCCAGGAGCTCATACAAGCAAGCTCTGTGAGACTGGAACAGTGAGAAATCAGCCCCAGGTCAGGAGTCTGCTGCACAACATTTCCTGAGCTGATAAAACCATTTTGCAGTGTGACTGAAAACGTGCAAGGTGCAGTTGGATATTGCTGACCACCTCCAGAAGGTGCTGCAGGGCTCTGGGGGCTAAACATGGGCCCAGCCTCATCTCTCTTGTCAGGTTTACCCTTGAGAACCTTTACCAAACCACTTATGCTGCTTTCCCTCTGTGCCCCTCTCTCTCTCCCTCAGAGAAGGTTTAGCACTTCTTAAAAACGGTTTGAGATCTGCAGCCAGAAGCAGCTGTGAGAGCAAAAAGTTCATTGCAGCAGGGTTGGGCTAAACGATCTCCAAGAGGCTCCTTCCAGCCCCTGCTGGTCTGTGATTGCCATGCAACGACTGCTTCAGGGAATGTCAGGTGGATGATGACAATGTGCCTGATGACAATGTGCCTGTGGATTTTCTGTGCTGTGTGTCAGCAGGCAGAGGCATTGCCAAACTTGTAAGCCGCATCCCTGGGTGCGGCAGAGCTGATCAATACCTTTAATCTGCTGCACTTCTCTCCCAAATTTAAAACTATTCTCTTAGTAGATCTGGCAAAGTAATTTGGATTTTTATTCCCTGTAGAAGTGACAATGATGAGAAAACAACGAAGCATTTTGTGTTGGAACCAGCAAGAACCATTAAGGCAAGAGGTGTGGAAGGGAAAACCTGTTTGGAGGCTGAAGATATGTCAGGTGTACTGAAGGCAACCTTTTATCTTGCTCTGGATACACAGCTTTGGGTTTCTCATTCCCTTCACCCTGCAAATATTTTTGGCTGTAACAATGGAAATTTCTTAGTCTGCTACATGCAGGAAATAAGTTCTGTGCACAGAGTAAACACATTTTACGTGCCCAGACTTGAAAAGCTGAGTGAAGGTCGTTCGTAGCAGAGACTGCTGCACAGCTCCTTTGTCACAAAAACCTGTGGCAGAGGTGGATAAAACTTGTCAGAAGCTGGTTTGTAGCTCAAGGACAAGTGTGTCTGTGTGTTCCATTCCTCTGCACAGCCCTGTTCATAGAATCATAGAATAGTAAGGTTGGAAGGGACCTCAAGGATCATCCAGTTCCAACCCCCTGCCATAGGCAGGGACACCTCCCACTAGCACAGGTCACTCAAGGCCTCCTCCAACCTGGCCATGAACACCTCCAGGGAAGGAGCAGCCACAACCTCCCTGGGCAACCTGTGCCAGTGTCTCACCACCCTCACTGCAAAGAACTTCCTCCTAACATCCAGTCTAAATCTCCCCTCTGCCAGTTTAAACCCATTGCCCCTTGTCCTGTCATTGCAAGACCTTGTCAATAGTCCCTCCCCAGCCTTCCTGTAGGCCCCCTTCAGATACTGGAAGGCTACTCTAAGGTCTCCTGGAAGCCTTCTCTTCTCCAGGCTGCAGAGCCCCAACTCTCTCAGCCTGTCCTCATAGCAGAGCTGCTGCAGCCCTCTGAGCATCTTCGTGGCCTCCTCTGGACCCACTCCAACAGTTCAATGTCCTTCCTGTGCTGGGGGCTCCAGAACTGCACACAGGACTCCAGATGGGGTCTGAGGAGAGCAGAGCAAAGGGGCAGAATCCCCTCCCTTGCCCTGCTGCCCACACTGCTCTTGCTGCAGCCCAGCACTCAGTTGCTGTCTGGGCTGCACTCACACTGCAGCCTCATGTTGAGCTTTTCATCACCCCAGACCCCCAGGGCCTTTTCCTCAGGGCTGCTCTCAGCCATTCACCACCCAGCCTGGAGTTGTGCTTGGGATTGTGCCTACCCAGGTGCAGGACCTTACACTTGGCCTTGTTGAATGTCATGAGGTTGGCCTGGGTACACCTCTGCAGCTTGTTCAGGTTCCTCTGGATGGATCCCTGCCCTCTAGCAAGGATGCTGTTTCTGATGTTTCCTTTAAAGCAGAGCTATCTTAACTCAGCTTTCATTGGGTCAGATCAAGCCTCTTGCTTGCAGGCTGGCACTTAATGGGTACAGGCCAAACCTGGCTACAAGGTGCAGCATTGGAGCTGGTGCTGAGAAGTTCCCTGATGCCTTCTCTGATGGCACATGATGGCTTTCAGCCCACAAGTGGTTTCAAACTCCCTCTGTAGTGGTTTTAACCACGATCAGAATCATGAATTTATGATGTAGGTGGAGCTGTTGAAGGCACCGTGGCAAGGAGCTGTCGTCTCACTGAGTTGTGGAGCCATAATGTTGGGTCTGATGGGCTGGAGGATTTCCTGGCCTACAGAATGAGTCCCTCTGGGCTTTATTTTTTGCACTGAGTGTTATTGTTGCATGTATTTTATGGCTGGAGCATGGTGTTATGATCCTCCTGACCGACCTCCCCATTTATCCTAGGCAGATAGGACTTCTTGTGTGGTGCCTGAGCTGAGGCTGAGCTAAAAAGACTTTTAAAAGCTCTGCAGTGATCAAAAATTCATCTGAGCCTTTAAAACAGTTGCTGCAGTGACTCTCTCTTACTAAGCACTGAGAGTGTATTTCTAGCCTGGATTTCATTGCAGGGTTTCTTTTTGTCTTTAAGCAGGAGGCTGAGTTCTGTCTCACCTTTTGGCTACCTCTAATGGCTTCTCCTAGCCCACATTCAAGCAACCTCAACACTTCTTTCCTGAGCTGATTGTGGCATGAACTTCCTTTGTGTAAGCCAAGTTTCCCCATCACTCTCACCCTCTTCCCTGAAAGGTCTGCAATGTTTTGATGGTCACAGCATGCCAGTAGCCATCTTCCTGCTGCCAAACCCCAGAAGTGATGTAACTTTTTCTCTTTGTACTTTCCCTCCATTGGTGTGGTTCTCTCTCACACTGCCATGCTGAAAGTCACCCTCTGAACAGCAGACCTGAGCATTTCCCTCTGCTCTTCATTCTGTACACCCACAAGCAGTGGCTCACCTTTTGTGCTTGTCACAAACACACTGATTTCTTGACTTAGCAAAGCAGTCATAGAATGGTTTAGGTTGGAAGGGACCTCAAAGATCATCCAGTTCCAACCCCCTGCCACAGGCAGGGACACCTCCCACTAGCAAAGGCTGCTCAAGGCCTCATCCAACCTGGCCTTGAACACCTCCAGGGAGGTTGTGGAGCACAAGCACAGAATGGGATCAAAGATCATGTCGGGTGATTCTGTGCTCCACAACCTCCCCGGGGAACCTGTTCCAGTGTCTCATCACCCTCACTGCAAAGAACTTCTTCCTAACATCCAGTTTAAATCTCCCCTCTGCCAGTTTAAACCCATTACCCCTCGTCCTGTTCCCTGTATCCCAGGAGCCATCCTATGATCATAACCTGCCACGTGGGTCCTCCTTTCTATCACCACCTTATCTAGCAAACAGGACCACAGCTCCTGGCATGACATTGTGTGTGTCAGGCAGAGGTCAGAACCATTTTAGGGTAAGCAGCTGCAGAGCAGGCAGTTGTGCCAGAGTGGTTTGCCCTTTATTTTGTAAAGCATAGGAGGAACAGAGGAATTGCCTTGAGTTGTGCCAGCCTGAGCTCTGGGATGCTGGCAGGGAGCAAGCTTGGCCAGGGAGCCATGGGAAAGCAGCATCAGTGGCTGCTGCAGTGGTGGCTGGGGGGGGGGGGTTGCAGAGATTACACACTGCTGTTGTCAGCCAAAGTCTGAAGTCTCACTCAGAAAGTTGATCTTCAGTCAAGTAACTCTTGTCTGAAGTGAACAGGCCCTTGATTAAGGACGGAACAGGCTTTCATTGAGGTTTTCTTGGCCTCTTCACACTGGCTGTGAACTTGTTATGCTTGCTGAAGTAAATATTGCATCTGCTGTGCAGACTGCCTGGTACAGCACACAGTGGGAGCCCTTCTTCTGCAGCTCTTCATTTGGGGCAGGGTTTTGTTGTCTCTCTGGACTCTTGCTGGAGCCACAAGGTACCCAAGTGAAGCCCCACAGCCTGACAGTAAACTCAAGGATGTCATCAAAGGTGCTTAGCAAATACACTTTATGGCCAGGGGTGCTGGGACCAGCAGGGCCCAGCAGAACATGTGAGCACCTGCTTCATTCAGCTGGAGCCAGCAAATTGCTGAAGCAATGGCAGAGATGCAAGCTGCAGCTTATTTTGGTGTAAAGATGCTGTTGGTAGGCAGCCTGTAGCTGGCTTTGGAAGTGGCTTTTTCTGCACTGGAAGACAATCTGCCTGTAGAAGTGTGGAGAGCACAATGCTGTGCACACTCACACAGATGAAGTGTTCAGTGTGCTCTAGGTGCAGGAGATAGCATGGAAAGGCAAAACTCTTTGGATCTGATATGTACCTGTACCTTCTGAGTGAGTCTGCCTGGGCTCTCCCACTAGCTTGAGTGGGCTCAAGAGGGGCAAGAGGGATGGCTTCCTGCACAGGCCAGGGTGAGGAGGCAGGGCACAGCTGGCCCTGGTTGGGAGAAGCTTGTGTAGAAAAGGGTTTGGACTCTCCATCCCTTCTCTTTCATGTTTGGTGTTTTATTGCTCAGCTGCAATGACAATTTGAAGAGCACACCTGCAGACAGCAGTGCTGGCTGGTCCCTGAAAATGCCTTTGGAGCAACTGGCTCCATGCCAGTCTTTGTGTTCTTCCTCTGCCACCCCCAGGAACAGAACCATCACACTCATGAAAGAGCAGTAACTATATTCTAGTTTATTGACTGCAGTCAAGATTTATTATGCCTCAAATACTTAAATACTGCAACTGTGGCATTAAAAATACAGGCCAATTTACCAAAATAATTGTCTTCTGAAGATTATGTACATATTATACATTTTACAGTCTCATGTAAACTTTAATTTCTTTAGATTTTTTTTTTATACATAAGGTAAATCTGATTGATGCTAACTAGAAAACACAAAATATGCTCACTGACCAAGAAAAAAAAAATATTCTCATGAAACAACTAAAAAAAAAGAGCTGTCTGGAAAATGGTAGAGAATGGAAACCAACTATAAACCAATACCATTGAGTGAGTTAGTAGGGAAAAAAAAAGTATGAATTAAATTACTTTCATATAAAAAGTGAAACTAAAAACATTGCTAAGAATCATTGAAGGGGGGAAAAAAAACCCCAAACCAAAAAGCAGGGGGTTAAAAATTCAACCCCTCTCTGTTTCTATATTATTAACACACACTTCCAGGGCAGCTACCCTGCACCTCAACTCCAGCAAGGGGGCATAGCCTGGGAAATCCAGATTCCCATTCTCCTTTCAACATGTATTAAATAAGCAGTGTCTGTACCAACATAAATATTGTATAGCCTCATGCACTGGGATTATGGTCCTGGGAGCCTACCAAGGCACAATTTGTGTGTTGCTCCTCCCCATCACCCTCTCCTCCCCAACTCTTAGGTCTCTGCATGCAGTGCTGGAGATGTTTGCTGTGCAAAACAAAACATCTTGACTCTGGGATTTGTCTCCAGGCTGATTTTAGAATCATAGAATGGTAAGGTTGGAAGGGACCTCAAGGATCATCTAGTTCCAACCCCCTGCCATAGGCAGGGACACCTCCCACTAGTACAGGTTACACTAGAGGACACAGAAATCCTTCCAGCATTGACTGACTTGAAAAATAAATGAGAAGGTCAAGGCCTTAGTTTAACATCTTGCACCAATCATGTGTCACATGAGTCACAGAGTGTTAGGGGTTGGAAGGGACCTCTGAAGTCCAACCCCCCTGCCAGAGCACGATCACTCAGGGTAAACCACACAGGAACACAGCCAGGTGGGATTTGAATGCCTCCAGGGACAGAGACTCCACAACCTCTCTGGGCAGCCTGCTCCAGTGCTCTGTCACCCTCCACAGTGAATAATATTATTTCTTATTTTATTTTTAAACATGCCTTAACCCTCTCAACAGTCTGCAGCAAGCACATCACCCAGGCCATGGAATTCTGTTTCTCTGGTCAAATATTTCACCTATTAGCTAGGAAAAAAAACACAAACCAAAACTGTTCTTTCTGCAAATCTTCATTCCTGTGACAGCTGCAGTGTTTTGATTTGGCATAATGGCTCTTCAAGTCTAAATTGGTTTCTAGCTCACATCTCATCCCAGCACAGCACCATTTGCATTCCCTGCTAGGTAGTGCATGTAATTGAAGTACCCAGGTATGCTCATTAAAAGAAATGCATCAGTTTAATTGTATATAAACACCTGCCAAAATTAACAGCTGCTAACCTGGCTGCATTTTGAAGGCTTTGTATAGCTTGCATATTTGATAACTGTTCTGCACCTAGAAAAGGCCTGGTCCTGCAAAGAGCCAGGCATGTGCTTATCCTCAAAGAGCTGAAGGCTCTCATGAGGTTGTAAGGAGTGACACCACCCCCAGGCCTCCATGAGCACCACAGAGCATGCCCTGGCCAGCCCTTGGTCAGAGCACTTGTGTCAAGGAAGACAATGAGAGCTGCTGGGTTTAGGCACTAGAAATATTCTTTCAGGTGTTGAATGGATCTGAAATTAGACCAAACCTTAGAGAAGGTGAAAGTGTTTTCCAAAATGGCCTTCACAAAAGGTGCTGAGAATTACCAACAAATGAAAACTTTCTCTTGTCTATGTACAGCTTTAATAGAAAAGAAATCCTAACCTAGAGTATCAAAATTAGCATATTCATAGAAATCCAGGACAGCACCTAATAGAAAAGTAAAAAGTGTAAAACAGAAAACTTTTTGGAAAGTAAATATCCTAAAAAAAAGGATAAAATATCCTAAAAAAGGATTTGTGTGCTGCAAAAAAAAACAAAAAAAGAGGATTACATCTCCCCTCGTCTACGGGTTTTTGCTGCAACAGCTCTGCCATCCTCCTCCTCCTCTTCTTCCTCCTCATAGTTTTCTTCATGAACTTCTTTTTGGTTGTTTTCATCCTGCATCTCTTGTTCTTGGTCTGCCCCTCTGTTATTCTTCTCCTCTGCCTGCTTGAGGGGAAATAAGAATCGGATTCAGTGTGACTGCTGGTTTCCTTAGAGGTGATTTTAGGGCAATGAAGTTGAGGATAAATGGCTGCCAGGTGGAACTGACAGACTGCATGGACAGGGGAAAGATATTCAAAGGCCTCCAGGCAGCAAGAATTGCTCTGAGGGTGGATGAGCAAAAGGAAGTTGGGACAGCATAAAACTCTAAGGCCTATAGAATCATAGAAGNGAGCAGAGCAAAGGGGCAGAATCCCCTCCCTTGCCCTGCTGCCCACACTGCTCTTGCTGCAGCCCAGCACACAGTTGCTGTCTGGGCTGCGCTCACACTGCAGGCTCACATTGAGCTTTTCATCACCCCAGCTCAACCTATGATCTAAAGCAAGCTACAACAGTTGCACAGTGTCACTGTGAGGTGGCCAAAGCTATGCCAAGTGCTGAACCAGGTCACCCAGTTTCTGGGCTTACAGAGTGCTTACATTTTCCTCATTTTCCCCATATGGCTCCTCAGCATTGTGTTCCAGCTCTCGTTTCTTCTCTTCAGTCAAATCTTCCTGGATCTGAAAGCACAGAGATGTTCTGTAGGTTTTAATTCCCTTTATAAGAGTAGCCTGTGGCACCACTGCACACATTTTCACTGCTACACTCTGCCAGAAAGAAGATTCAAAAGAAAGGGAGGAGAGGGCAAGGAGAGGCTAAGGAGAGGGGAAAAAAAACCCAGCAGCTCAATAATCAGGGAACTAATTTCCTCTGAAAACATATTGAACTTTTAACTACAGTCTTCACAGACCCTGTCATCACCAGCTAACACATTTAGATTTCCATTTCCTGTTTTAACTTCACATACATATCATTTTCTCTTTAGCCTTCATTCACAGTGAGAGTGCCACGACACAGCAAGGAGTCACTGCTGACACTTGCACCCCACTCTGGACTCCCAGAACACTTTCAGTTCAGATATGTGATACAGGCATTCAAAGATAACCTCATCCATGTTTTCGCAGCAGTTGAGTGATCCTTCTGCCAGCTGCTCCTGGAAAATCACAGAAGAGCAAAGGGGAATTGGGAGCAAAGAGTAATCCCTTCCAATTCTATCCTTGGAGAGAGAGGAGGCTGCACTGAATCTGCTTTCCAGATGTTCAGCTCTTGATCCATCACCTCTCTTTTTTCACATCAGCACTCTCCCTTGCTTCCATGTCCCATCATGGTTAGGTGCAAATGTGAGGGGAGTGCTTTTCAGAGTGAACTTGGTTTTCTTTGGGAGAATGCTCTTATGCAGAGCTGCTCCAAATGGTGTCCTGCAAGCTGGGTAAGATGCTTCTGTGAGGCTGCATAGCTCCCTCCATGGAGGAAAAAAGCAGCTGTTTCACCTGGCTGAACAGTATTCACCACCCACCCCTGCCACAGAGCAAGGAGGAGCCTGCTGCTTTCAGCAGAGCTCTGTCCCTCTGGCAGAGCTCTGTCCCTCTGCTATCCCATTCTCCTGAGGAGCAGCAGCAGCCCTCTCAACAGCACCAGTGGCAGGGGAGCAGATGTAGCAGTAGGTCCCAAGAAGAGGGAAAGCAGCTCATAGAATGGTAAGGTTGGAAGGGACCTCAAGGATCATCTAGTTCCAACCCCCTGCCATAGGCAGGGACACCTCCCACCAGAACAGGCCACTCAAGGCCTCATCCAACCTGGCCTTGAACACCTCCAGGGAGGGAGCAGCCACAACCTCCTTGGGCAACCTGTGCCAGTGTCTCACCACCCTCACTGCAAACAACTTCCTCCTAACATCCAGTTTCAGTCTCCCCTCTGCCAGTTCAAACCCATTGCCCCTTGTGCTGTCATGGCAAGACCTTGTCAATAGTCCCTCCTCAGCCTTCCTGTAGGCCCCCTTCAGATACTGGAAGGCTACTCTAAGGTCTGCTGGAAGCCTTCTCTTCTGCAGGCTGCAGAGCCCCAACTCTTGTAGCCTGTCATAAACAAGTCCTTTGGGGCTCAGTATTGCTGCCAGCAGAAGGGCAGCCATCAAACCTGGATCACTTGAAGGGATATGGGGAAAAGATCTGAACAGTAATCTATCATACTTGAGTCAACCTACTAAAGAACCTTCCTCATTACAGCATCTTAACTCTTTCTTGATGCTTCCAGTAAGCAGATTGCTCACAGTCCCTTATGAAATATGCTCTAAATTACTTCCTGTAAACCAAAGAGTGGTTGCCAAAGGCCAACTATTCCCAGTTCCTAATGACCTGGTTTGCTTTAAGTAACAGAACTGGTGGATTCTTAAGTGCATACCACCTAATTGAGACAAAGTGTCCCCTGTAAGGAAGTAATGAGCAGCCATTTCTGTGGCTTTTTCTAAGTCTTTACATATGAGGCAGAAAATAGCAATTGATTAGGTATGGATTGAAGAACTGCAGGGCAGCTTATGCCAGCAGGTACCTAAGGAGTGTGCCATTCCACACAGGACTCAAAAAGTCCCTGCCCCTCCTTTTCTCCTCCAGTTCAAAGCAATGTGCTAACAGCTCCCTTACTGTTTGACTCCACAAATAGCTGGGGCTTGCATAGCTTGGATTGCTGAGGAGGAGCACAGATAAATCAAAGTCAGAGCTAAAGAGTAAGGAACTGGCCAGGGAAGCAGTTTGCTCAGAACAGCAGTGTGTCATTAGAGAGGCAAAGTTAATGAGGTTTTCAGAGACCTTCAGGGGGCTGGAGGCTTTCAGGAATTTCTTTCCTGTGTCATGAATGGCTTCACCTTTTCAATCATTGCACAATTAATACTGTGTTGCAAGGCAGACTAATGGATTGCAGCACACCAGCACGAGTAACTCAGAATATGTCCAGAAGCAGACAGCAGAGCAATGGCAAAGGCTTCCCAGGTTTCACAGAGTGATCTGAGTTCATCATCTATCATAAAAGATACCAACACTGAATGTTAATGGAGATGTGCTATGCTACCTGGCTCTACACATGCCTGATGCCTGCTTTCTTACCTCCTCTTCTCCCTCCTCCTGGTATTGTTCATCCACATTATCTTCCTGCTGGTCAGGATTTCCTGCCATCTGCACAAAGACCACATAAAAATCCATTTCTGTGTGCATGCCTATTAACTCTAGAAGGCTGAAGGTTAAAGCTTCTTGTTCTGGAACTAAAACTTTATGTGAAGCTGAAGTAACAACAATGGCATAAGAACTTCTAGCACGTTCATTAGCACTAATGATAGCTCTGCTACATGATTTAGAACTGCCCTAAATTAAAACCCAGACAACAGAATGATTGTAATATAAAATCATTTCAGAGAGTAAAGCAAGACTTTCCATACTAAGCAGGAAGGCAGTGAAATATTCACAGCATTAAAGACCAATGCCACAAAAATACAGATTCTTTTTTTTTTTTTTTCCCTGCCTAGAAGAGTTCACAGTTTAGAGGGGGCTAAAATGTGCAGCATTCAGTGGAATGGCCAAGGAGGGAAAGTGACACAACTGCTTACAGCTGATGGTAGGGAAGGGAAGCAGCAGAAGGGATTTGTGCAAAGGCATGGTGATGGTATGAAGGGGAGTGCTGGCAGGGGTTGGTGTCAAGGTGGGTACAAGGGACCTGATGAGACTACAGAACCTTGCTGAGCGAGGCCAGTGATGACAGAGCTGTGTACCACCAGCAGTAATCATGGAATCACAGAATGGTAAGGTTGGAAGGGACCTCAAAGATCATCCAGTTCCAACGCCCTGCCACAGGCAGGGACACCTCCCACTAGTACAGGTCACTCAAGGCCTCATCCAACCTGGCCTTGAACACCTCCAGGGAGGGAGCAGCCACAACCTCCCTGGGCAACCTGTGCCAGTGTCTCACCACCCTCACTGCAAACAACTTCCTCCTAACATCCAGTCTAAATCTCCCCTCTGCCAGTTCAAACCCATTGCCCCTTGTCCTGTCATTGCAAGACCTTGTCAATAGTCCCTCCCCAGCCTTCCTGTAGGCCCCCTTCAGATACTGGAAGGCTACTCTAAGGTCTCCTGGAAGCCTTCTCTTCTCCAGGCTGCAAAGCCCCAACTCTCTCAGCCTGTCCTCACAGCAGAGCTGCTGCAGCCCCCTGAGCATCTTCCACTTTACACTTACATTTACACTCCAACCTGCATGTGTCACATATGACTTCAAAGAGACCTTTAGAAATCAAAGTTGAGTCTTCTCACATCACTGTGCTGCACTGTCCTGAAAGAGGACCTAGAGATGCTTGCCCTCCCTTTACTAACCACTAGATGCTCTTCCATGCCCGGGTGTCCTTGTTTCTGACTGGTTTGCTTGTGCTTTTCATTTTCATCTGGTAGATTTTCTTCTCTCTCTTGTTCAGCTTCCTCAAATTCATCTTCTCCCTGGTTGTTGGGGTCATCAGCAGGATTCACATCTTCCATGGCTGCCTTCTGTAAGTTTCAGAAGTGAATGTTAAATGTGTATTTTTCTCTCTCAGCCAAGTTCCCATTTCACTTGCAAGCTACTCTAGCATGAGCTGTGTTAGAATCAACTGAGCTGGAACCTCTCTACAGGCATCAGGGCTCAGCAGACTGACCTTCAGCCAAAACAGAAGCCTCCATTGCTGAGAGAAAAAGCACTGCAGCACTGAGCACAGGCAGACCTGCAGTATGGGTACTTCTCTGCTCAACCCCAGACTGAATCCAACCACTCATTTCACAGAGGCTGTTGAACTTCTTTTGTTTATTGGCCACCTGACAATTCCTGATAAGACCAGGTGAAGAGAGATAAGAGTTCAAATGCTCATGGCTCAAAAGAGCTGATGTGATCTTTCAGTACCAGTCTGTCCTGCAATATTGACCTTGCCTACATCTGTAATAAAAACAAAACTCACTCACTCTTCATCATGCTTTGCCATTCAGAAAATGAGCATTTGCTTTCTGCTTATCATTCAGTGAAACATTTCTCATATCTCTATAGCCAGTGAGTTAAAAACCCTGTGGAAATATTTATCATACAACTTAATCTGCTGAGTAAGATGACAATTAAGTAATGCTGGAACCTGGGAGAAAGCACAAAGCTGACTCTCCTGCACCCAGAGCTCTGTGCAATTGATGTCACAGCTAAGGATGTTGAGTGCTAAGGATGTCTTCTCTCTAGGTCTCACACTTATCATAGAATGGTAAGGTTGGAAGGGACCTCAAGGATCATCTAGTTCCAACCCCCTGCCATAGGCAGGGACACCTCCCACTAGTACAGGTCACTCAAGGCCTCATCCAACCTGGCCAGCTTCTGTACTTGTGCTGGTTTGAGGCTAATTGGAATATTTTAATGGAGAAAATTATACTATAGGCTGTGAAAGGGAAACACTGGTGATGTCCACTTCACTCATAGGCTTGCTGAGATGCTTAAGCAAAGAACACAAACCAAAGATAAGCCACTGGGGCACAGCATCTCAGGCTGTCTAGCAGCTTCTGGCTTTTTCTCCTCTCTGCTGAGTAACCTCACTAACCACTTTCCTTCCCTGGCCAATCCTCCAAACTCACCTTGCCCATAAGGCAAACCTTAGGGTAAGGTATAGGGGTGGGGAGAAGGTGGAAGGGTGGTTGGGAGCCCCTCCTGGGGTCTCTGATTTCTGGGAGGGCTGTTGTGTTTCTGTATTACCTTTAACTTGTATATTTCTGTAACTATTCCTGTATATAGTGTATATCTCTGCTTGTACATTGTGCTGAGCTGTAAATAGAGCTTCAGTCCTTAACTTCCAGCTGGCTGAGTCTAGTCTGGGTCATTTTACAAAGTGTGGGGGGGCAGGGAACTCCCAAACCATCACAGTACTGGCAGGTGGTTTCAATGGCTATTGAGTTGGCTTTTACTCTCCTAAGTAACCACAGCATGAAGTACCATCACCCCTCTTCCTGACACTGACTTACTCCTGTCACTTCTTTGAATCCAAGTTTACCTGTTCAAGTCCCAGCTGAATACAAATCAGAAAAACAACCTCCTCCCAGTGAGGAGGGAGGAAGCTTTCCTTGATTTCCTCCCAGATCAGTAAGGACAGCTTTAAATAGACCCTGGATGTAGATTTAAACTGTCAAACTTGTCTTCCTAGCAGACCTCTGGTTCGTCTTATTTCTGTAACATGCAATTATGTCAGATGAGACTTCTGGGTTTTCACTTCAGCAATGACTGCAATCCATAGCATCTTAATTCATACTCACTGATTCATCAGCCTGCTGATTTTCTACTTGATGTTCTGGTTCTTGCTGTTCATTTGCATTATTTTGATCATCATCTTCACCTTCACGCTGGTGCTGGTGGTCACGGTCGTAAGCTGACAAATGTTTTGATATCATTATTGCATTACAGCAGTTTCTGCTTTGCCTTTTTATGAGTCTCATGTACAAAACTCTAGAATTGTTTCCCTTGGAAAAGGCCTTGAAGATCCTCAAGTTCTACCATTCTCTAACTCTACTGAGCCTGGTGTTAAACCATAGAATCGNTCAGCACCACATCTCTGTATCTTTTCAACACCTCCAGGGATGGGGATTCAACCATCTCCCTGTGGAGCTTGTTCCACTGTTTGAGAACCCTCTCAGTGAAGAAGCTTCTTCTAATACCCAAACTAACCCTCCTCTGGTGCAAACTTGAACCCACTTCCACTTGTCCCATCACTTGTTACTGAGGAGAAGAGACCAACTCCCACTTCAGTCCAACCTCCTTCCAGGTAGCTGTAGAGAGTAATAAGGTCTCCCTACAGCTCCATTTTCTCAGACTAAAGTACCCCAGTTCCCTCAGCTGCTCCTCACAAGCCTTATGCTCCAGACCCTTCACCACTTCTATTGTCCTTCTCTGGATCTGCACCAGTATCTCAGTATCTTTCTTGTAGTTAGGGGCCCAAAACTACCCAGGACTCAAGGTGTGGCCTCACCATCTGTGCTTTTAGCAGGAGGCAGCCTTTACCTGGGGAGCTTGCCTAAGCATCAGATGCCAACAGGATGGTTTTACTGCCAGTAGGTAGCAGAGTCCAAAAGATTTCAGTGTTTTAGGAGATGGAACAAAATCATAGCTCAGAGCCAGGAATGCAACCAAGAGCCACACAGCCTTATCCTGGAAGCTAAGTCAAAAGGACCCTTTTCCTTTCAGGAATGTAGGTATGATCTTTGGCAATTCCTGTATTCCACTCAGTTCAGGCAGTGTTATTTGAGCTTCTGGTTTTGAATTGCAAGCTTCTGTTTCACTTCAAACTGGGTATGAAATGAATATTACAATCTCAAAGGAAAGGCAGCACCCAGGGAACACAAACATGCTAGGGGCATACATTTTTACCTTACCTCCCTCCTCTTCCTGGACACCTTGGTCTTCTTCCCCCTGTACAATATCTTGATCCATGTTATAATGAGCCTGTTGGCTGAGAAAATGGAATGCAAATACATCATTTCAGTTCCAAAAGAGTGTGGTTTTGCTTTAGTAATCAAACCATCCTGCTGCATGTCTGTCTCTCCTGGCTCAAATTTAGCCTTCTATTGCCTACTGTTTTTTCACATCACCTTTCCTGCAAGAAGATACATTTTATAGAACAAAGACTTTGTTTTTTGTTGCCCTATTACATTAATTTAAAATCATAGAATGGTTTAGGTTGGAAGGGACCTCAAAGATCATCTAGTTCCAACCTCCTGCCACAGGCAGGGACACCTCCCACTAGAACAGGTCACTCAAGGCCTCATCCAACCTGGCCTTGAATACCTCCAGGGAAGCTGTGGAGCACAGAATCACAGAATGTGAATCACATTCTGTGATTCTGTGCTCCACAATCTCCCTGGGCAACCTGTGCCAGTGTCTCACCACCCTCACTGGAAAGAATTTCTTCCTAACATCCAGTTTCAATCTCCCCTCTGCCAGTTTAAACCCCTTACTTGTATTTCTTTACACATCAATAGGATCCTCCTTGTATAAAACTCCTAAGCCAGTACATTCCATAAGCAAAGCAGAAATACTATGAGCTGGAAGGAAAGCACCTCTCAGATAAAGGGTCATAAACTATGTGGTTTAGTTGTTCTGCTGACTAAGCAGTTTTGGTTTCATCTTGAAAAAGGGTTTATTTATATGCTTGTTCTTGCAAGGCTGAATATTTTGACTAGCAATTCCTGAAAGGCTCCCTCATACCCAACTCCTTTTAGAACATGAGTTGTATTAATATTTCAGTGTTTAAGCAAGGACAATTCAGTGGGCTGAGGATTCCAAAAGACCACAAAAAAAAAAAAATAAAAAGGTCACTAACAATTTACAACTAAGTAGAAGCATAAGGAAATGTGACAGGGAGGGTGACAGGCACACAGAAGCTACAATGCCATAACTGCATTCACAGTAGCTTTATGACACCAAAAAAAGATGTTGGTTTCTCCTGAACCCATGCTTTAGTCTCTAGACTGCAAATAATACCAGTCACCCTTTGTCCAGAAAGTCCTCAGGGAATTACTTAAAAACAGCATCTCACATTTAAGAGGAACTTTAGCTTAGGTACTTAATGCATGTCTGATACTGGAGCTCCTCACTACTACAAGATCATCATTGCTGCTTAGTGGAAAATAATTACTAATTTAAAGCAAGCTTGAAGACTAGGGGCATTGTGTGCCAGAAGCCCCTAACTTCTCCCAAGGGTGTGCATGGCAATGTGTATTCACTGCTCCAGGCTTCAGAGGCTTCCNCCCTAGAGCACAGACCATGGCAAAGTGATGTAAAAGAACTGAACCTCAGCCTGGTTTTGTAGAGCTTTTCTCCTTGTTCTGCCTGTTTCTGCAGCTGAAGCTCTTTCTCCTGCAGCTGCTGCTGCCGGAGTAGCTGCCCTTGCAGTCTTTGCTGGTGGAGCGATTCCTGATGTTCCCGCAGCTGGTTGGCTTCCTCTGCTCTCTGGGCTGCAAGGTGTTGCTGCTCCAGTTGTTGTTCATAAGCTGTCTTCTGGCTTTTTGTTACAGCTTTTGTTGATGTTATCTGTCAAAGGAAAATGTGCTAGTCACAGATTAATCATCCTTGCAACGATCAGAAAGAAGCAGGCAGAAACCTGTGTCGGAGGGGGAGTGATGCAGGTGCCACATGCAATGGGGAGCATCACAGCAAAGTTGTTGTCACTTTTCTTGTCTCTGCTTAAAGTTTAATTAGTTTTTTTTGAATGAAGGCTGGAAGTGTTGGGGTGTTTGTGAAGGTCATGAGGATAGGAGAGGAGATAATGGGCTTGGGGAAGCCATGCTTTTCTGACACACCAATTACCATAAATCATAGAATGGACTGGGTTGGAAGGGACCCCCAAAGGTCATCCAGTCCAACCCTCTTTGCAGTCAGCAGGGACAACCTCAACTAGATCAGGCTGCCCAGAGCCCTGTCAAGCCTCACCCTGAATATCTGCAGGTGTGGGCCCCAACCACCTCCCTGTGTTCCAGTGTTCCACAACACTCACAGTGCAGAACTTGTTTCTAACACCCAATCTAAATCTGCTCTTCTCTAGTTTGAAGCCATTGCCCCTTGTCCTATCACCACAGGCCTTTGCAAAGTCTCTCTCCATCCTTCTTGTAGCCTTCTGGCAGACTACTATTAGGTCTCCCTAGAGCCTTCTCTTCTCCAGGATGAACACCCCTAGCTCCCTTCGCTTGTCCTTGTAGCAGAGCTGCTCCAACTCCCTGATCATTTTTGTGGCACTTCTCTGGACCTGCTCCATCAGGTCCATGTCCTTCCTGTGTTGAGAGCTCCACAGCTGGATGCAGTACTCCAGGTGAGGTCTCACCAGAGCAGAGCAAAGTGGCAGAATCCCCTCTCTGGATCTGCTGGCCAAGCTTCTTTTGATGCAGCCCAGGATGTGATGGGCCTTCTGCAAGCTCACATTGTCTGCTCACATCCAGCTTCTCATCCATCAGCAACCCCAATTCCCATTCCACAGGGCTGCTTTCTCATCCCCAGTCTGTATTGAGAGTGAGGAAGGTTTTATGGCTGACAATTAAGACAGCAAATATTCTGCAGTGATTTAACTGGTGGTTTCAGCAGGGATTGCATTGAGCCTTAAGTCAGACACTGCCCATTTTTTACAGTCAGCAGCAACTTTAACTCATTTCACAGCTTAAGCTACTGCTGCTCCTCTAATCCACTGCACCTCTCCACTGCACAGTGGCTTCTCATCACACTGCAGTTATACAATTAATCTGCTTACAAAGCCTAAGGTGAGATCAGTAAAACATATTTCACACGGGAGATGCGATCTAGAATGCAAACCTGGGCTTTGTGTTTCATTTAGAGCTACAGAGAGCAAGCCTTGGCCACTGCTGCACTCTGATCTCCCCTGGCTATTTCAGTCATGGTCACCTTGCAGGTAAAATTTCCTGTCAAATGACAGTGACCATTTAGAGGGGAATGTGTTTGCAGAAGGTAGGTGTTCCTGACAAGGAAACATGCTGCAATTTGCTGAGATGCATTGAATTAGTAAGCTCTCCAAAGTACTGGAGATGAGTCTCATCCAATCTTCTCCCCATCAGCTACCACAGGCCTCAAATTTAAAGCAGGAGATGGGATTTGAGCTGATTGCTCTTTTGTTTCCATCTGTTGCTTTTTATCAGCAGAATTAATGTTCATTAGGCTTCATCTGGCAAGCACCACAGTATGCATGTGCTGAAGCTGAGCCTGAATCCTATGCATCTGAGTGCTTTGAATCCTAAATATTCTATGGATATGTCCTGGTTTGAGCTAGCACAGAACTAATTCTGGTCAGTGATTTGACTTCCCAGCTTGGTCTCTGCTCAGTGCCAGCACTTTCTGAAGCTCAGGGCAGGTTTGCACAGCCAGGGGCTGCTTCTAGCAGTGATGGGGGAGATCCAAGGGCTGGGGGTGCAGAAAGGCTCTGACTTAGACTTGCTCCTGTGTAGACCAAGGGCACTGCCAAATCTCGTGCCCAGCTTTCATTGATCCATGGAATGGTTTGGGTTGGAAGGGACCTTAAGGACCATCTAGTTCCAACCCTCCTGCCATGGGCAGGGACACCTTGGGGTGAGGGAATTCAGAGATGGCACCTTCAAGAAAGAGCAGACAGGAGCAGACAGAGCAGAGCTTCAAGAAAGAGCANGTCCCTGCCTATGGCAGGGGGTTGGAACTGGATGATCCTTGAGGTCCCTTCCAACCTTACCATTCTATGATTCTATTTCATTGGATTGTTATTTCCATTCCAGCTTGTTTAATTTCTTTCCCAACCCATCAGCCTCTCTCCCTTCTTCCCTTCCTTCTCCCTTTGGGAAGGCAGAGGGGTTCATAGAGAGCCTCTGTCACTCATCTGGTGACCAACCCAGCCCCCACCCTTGCCAGACTATGCTGCTGATTTCAGCTAGCAATAGGTGAGCTCAGTGCAGAGACAGCAATGCTAACAGATGCCTCCCTTTCAACATGAGTAGGAAAGAGCTCCATACCTCTGAGTGAAGATGGTCACCCAACATATTGGTTTCTTCTTCTTTCTGTTCCTGTTTCTTCCACTCATGCTCTTCTGGTACTTGATCCTGCTCCTCCTCGAGGTGCTCAGGCTGACCTGCCTGCTCCATTTCTTCCTCTTCCAGTTCCTTTTTGCGTTCCTCTTCCACTCCATCAACATGCTGCTCACCATCCTCTCCAGCTTCTTGTTGCTCCTGAATATTTATTTCTTTGGCATGCTGGCCATTGTTACCCCTCCTTTGCAGATGAAAAGGCTCAGCTCTGTCTTCCTTTTCCTGGGTGTTTATTTCTTCTCTCTCTTTTGGCTCCTCGTTCTGCAAAGCACACACAAGACTTTGTATGCATGAGAGAAGGATTTCAGGTTTCCCCATGAGCCAAGGAGCAGATATGATGCCTTTATCTAAGCCTTCAGCAGTGACACTGTAGTCAGGAGAGCCAAATGCCTGCTTTGGAACTGTCCCTCCTGGCAGTGTCAACACCTGAGCCTTGGCATTGTACAGTTGCATCATGAAGTAGGTTAAGCCTGACTTTACCTGAAGTGCAACAAAACTACTACAAAACAGGTTGCCCAGGGAGGTTGTGGCAGCTCCCTCCCTGGAGGTGTTCAAGGCCAGGTTGGATGAGGCCTTGAGTGACCTGTGCTAGTGGGAGGTGTCCCTGCCTATGGCAGGGGGTTGGAACTGGATGATCCTTGAGGTCCCTTCCAACCTTACCATTCTATGAATTGTCTACAAAGGCAGCTTTGTATTTTTCATTTCCTGGCCACAGACCAACCCAAAACCACAACTGATACTGCAACATCTAGAATTCACCCACAGCTTTGCCTTTTCCCCCCCCCACTCCTTTTTGATCACTGGGTAACATGCCAGTTAGACACGCACCGACTTCAGCGTGCCACTGAAACTGTGTAGAACACGAGACAAGACAATTTCTTCAGGACTTGTTAAAGCTTTTCTGAAGCATGAGAGAGATCCAAATTTTTAGAGACTGCTTATCACCCCCCAAAAGTCAAAGCTTTTAGCAACCTCTTGCATCAGCTTACAGTTTGGAGTAGATTTACAGCCACGTGAGAAGAGTCCACCATGAATGTATTTTTCTACTACTCAGTAAGACGAAACTGTTCTACTTAAGCTACTTCAGAGCTGACAAAGGTGTACCATTCAACATAGGCTTCTATGGGTTTAAACTGGCAGAGGGAAGATTTAGACTGGATGTTAGGAGGAAGTTCTTTACAGTGAGGTTGGTGAGGCACTGGCACAGGTAGCCCAGGGAGGTTGTGGCTGCTCCCTCCCTGGAGGTGTTCAAGGCCAGGCTGGACTAGGCCTTGAGTAACCTGTGCTAGTGGGAGGTGTCCCTGCCTATGGCAGGGGGTTGGAACTGGATGATCCTTGAGGTCTCCTTCCAACCTTACCATTCTATGATTCTAATGGAAGTCAAGCACATAGCATGTTGCTGACTAAACCATTTCCTACAGTGTCTGTAGCCAGTGAGTACTTTCTACCTCCTTGTGCTCTTGGGCCACAGCTTGCTGGTGCAGCAGGAGCTCACTGCGCGGAGATGTGGCTCCCGCCTCTGGCTGCTCCTTTGGCTCTTCCAACTTCTCAGGCTGTCGGAAACTTGGCATTTTGTTGAGGGTGTCCTTCAGCTGCCTGTACTCGTCCACCTGGGACTGAAGTCAACAGATAAATTATTATCTAGTGTGCCCAAATCAACTGCTTAACAAAATGCAGTCACCTGGGAGCAAACTCCATGGCACGACACGGGGCAGGAAGACTCAATATTGACGGCAGAGCAAATACCAAGGAGAAAAAGGGGCAGGAGCTTTTCACATTGGTTGTGTTCATAACATTAGGTAACATCTTTTCAGCCAAAGTGCACATGCATACAATGTGGATTAGAAATTTCTCTGTGGGACAAAGATGAAGGTTTGGTTTGCTCATGCCAAGCAAGTGAATTGTCAGAAGGGGATGATGCAGTTTTCCTGGCAGGCTAAAGCAAGAGAAAACAAGACTTGTCCTTCACTGGCTAGAAAGAAGCATGGTTCTTTCAGGAAAAGAAGTTTTAAAGTACACACACACACATCATGAAAAAAGCAAATCCTCAACATTTAGACAGGTGCTACACAAGACAACAGCCAACACAGAGAACTAAGGCACAGAAAGTCATAGTATACCATTTGGTGAAGGGCGAGATAAAAAAGAAGGGGAGGGAGGGAAGAAAAAAGACAAAGAGAGAAAAATGTAAATTTTTAAAGTCTTCCTGAAATGCAACAGCAACATGTTGGAAATTGATTTGCTGCTTAGCTTTGAGAGATTCATGGAATGGTTTAGGTTGGAAGGAGCCTGGAAGAACATCTAGTCCCAACTATACCACCATAGGCAGGGACATCTTTCACTAGGTCAGGGGGGTTGAGGCCTCATCCTGCTTGGTCTTGAACACCTCCAGAGAGGGCATCCATGGCCCTGAACACCTCCAGGGAGGTTGTGGAGCACAGAAGCACAGAATGTGATCAAAGATCACATTCTGAGCTTCTGTGCTCCACAACCTCCCTGGGCAACCTGTTCCAGCATCTCACCACCCTCACGCTCAAGAATTTCTTCCTCAGCTCCACTCTAAATCTGCCCTCCCTCAAGCTTCAATCCATTCCCTCTCATCCTATCACTACCAGTCTTTGTAAAAAGTCCTTTCCCAGCTTTCTTGTAGGCCCCTTCAGGTACTGGAAGGCTGCTACAAGATCTCCTCAGACCCTTCTCTTTTCCAGGCTGAACAGCCACAAACATCTCAGCCTGTCCCCATAGAAGGAGGTGCTCCAGCCCTCATGGTCATCTTTTGTAGCCCTTCTGTGGACCTGCTCCAGCAGTTTGATGTCCTTGTGTGGGGGTACCAACTTTGGACAAGATCAGGATACTTCCAAAAGGTGTTGAAGTCCAATAGGAGGATGCAGACTGGTTGGGATACCAGTCCCTGTCTCTCCAGCAGATGTACAAGAAAAACTGCCTTGGGAAGTCAACTTTTAGAGAGGGACAGGATTTATAAAAGCTGACCAGCTACATATACACAAGGTGGTGCCTCATGAGAAGGTTTCCCTGTTGCTCCAGTGAGAAGGCTCTAGGGTGACTCCAGAACTACATTTCAGTGTCTAAGGAGGACAGACAGGAAGGCTGGGGAAGGACTGTTTAGAAGGGTGTGTAGTGATAGGACAAGGGGCAATGGTTTGAAACTGCAGCAGGGCAGATGTGCTGGTTTGAGGCTAATTGGAATATTTTAATGAGAAAAATGAGATCATTGGCTGTGAAAAGAAAATATGGTGATGTCTGTATCACTCATTGCTTCTGCTGGGACATATAAAAGCAAGGACACAAAGATAAGTGAGTCTCTGCCTGGCTGTTGCTCTATTAACTCTTCTGCCTGAACCTGCACATTTTCCAACTAATCACTCTGCTTCTAACAGCCCTTGCTGACATTTCCAGCTCACCCTGCACATAAGAAAGATTCTGAGATAAGGGAAAGGGTGGAAAGAAGGTGGAGGGGTGGTTGGAAGCCCCTCCTGGGCACTCTGGCTGCTGGGAAGGGTTTAGGTTTTTTCTATATTACTTTTAACTTGAATATTACTGTGTATAGCTGTAAATAGCTGTAATATATTTTATATATCTGCTTCTATATTGTGCTCAGCTGTAAATGCAAAGCTTCATTCCTTAACTTCCAGCTGGCTCAGTTTAGTTTGGGTGAATTCTTGGGGGGAGTGGGAGGGGGATGATCCCCATAACCACTACAGGCAGCTTCAGGTTGGACATTAGGAAGAAGTTCTGCACACTGAAAGTGGTGAAATACTGGAACAGGTTGCCCAGGGTTGTGGTTGATGCCCAATCCCTGGAGACATTCAAGATCAGACTTGATGTGGCCCTGGGCAGCCTGACCTAGTTGCAGGTGTCCATGCCCACTGCAGGGGGGTTAGACAAGATGATAGAATAGTAAGATTGGAAGGGACCTCAAGGATCATCTAGTTCTAACCCCCTGCCATAGGCAGGGACACGTCCCACTAGTACAGGTCACTCAAGGCCTCATCCAACCTGGCCTTGAACACCTCCAGGGAGGGAGCAGCCACAGCCTCCCTGGGCAACTTGTTCCAGTGTCTCACCACCCTCACTGCAAACAACTTCCTCCTAACATCCAGTTTCAATCTCCCCTCTGCCAGTTCAAACCCATTGCCCCTCATCCTGTCATTACAAGACCTTGTCAATAGTCCCTCCCCAGCCTCCCTGTAGGCCCCTTCAGATCCTGGAAGGCTACTATAAGGTCTCCTCGAAGCCTTCTCTTCTCCAGGCTGCAGAGCCCCAACTCTCTCAGCCTGTCCTCAGAGCAGAGCTGCTGCAGCCCTCTGAGCATCTTGGTGGCCTCCTCTGGACCTGCTCCAACCCTTCCATGTCCTTCCTGTGCTGGGGGCTCCAGAACTGCACACAGGACTCCAGGTGGGGTCAAGATGACCTCTGAAGGCCCCTTCCAACCTGATGCAATCTGTGACCCTGTTTACCGCCCATTTTTGAAGTCAGAGGTGCATTCCATAATCCTTTTTATAACTCAGATTAAAAAGTGTTTCCAGTCCCCACACTGTTCTGTGCTATGAGAGCAATCAACAGCACAGCAGATGGGCAGGAGGCATTGATGTCCAATGCACAACCCTCATACAAAACAACACCCACAGTGCTACAGATTGACAGGATGCAATGAGGAACAGCTCCGAAGCTGGACGCACCTCGAAGCATCTCCAAAAGACTATGGCATCCATTGAAACAGACAGGCCTAAAAGCAAAGCAGAACAGACATGAATTACTCTTGTCATTCCACAGGGATACTTCTGCTTCCTCATTAACTGCTGGAGAGTCCAGGAAGAAATTTTAGAGGGGAAAAAAAAAAAAAAAGTATTTACTTAACATAAGATTAATATGCAGGGCTCTGATTTCTATTTCCCACCCCCAGTGACCATGCAGAGAGACAATCTACCAGGCTATTTAACCAGATCAGAATTCAAGTGGCTCCATTCTGCTGCACGAGTCACTAAGCTGAACATTGTGATTCAAGGCCACAGCTCCAAAGGTATTAATACTGGCAGGGAGACAGGGTTTATAAAAATATATAATGAATCTGCCTGGCTGTTGGAGCCATGGAAAAGTACCAAGATTACAATGCCTTGAAGATTCAGGTCACAAATTCATTAGTGCAGCATTGACTACTGATATTTAATATCTAGAATAGACCTAGAAATAGAGAGGTCATTTATTGAGCTGTGTTTCTGAGCAATAATCCTCTGTGAAGTTCCTAGGGCTGGTTTGCAGGAGAAGCTGTGCAACTGTGCTAAACATCTTCTGTTCTGAAGGAATGTGCAGGATTTCTCTTGGAGGAAATGCTCTCCAGATGATAAATGGCTGTTTGCAGATAGAAGGGCTTCGTGTGGCACAGGTTTTCTAATTAAAGAACTGAATCAAAGGCACATGGAGCTTCCCTTTGGATTTGGTGAACCTTAAATCAGTGACTGCATCTGCCCTTGTGGCATTTCAGACGTTTGCAAATCCATACCAAGTAGCTAATATGACCAGTGGGACAAGAGCTTAGAATTAGCTGCCAGGATATTTTAGGACTGGCAATAAAGATTCTCCATGGATTTAGTCTGTGAGAGACTTTCCTGGTCTTTCCCTGCTTTTTGAATATTTACACATATTGGGAGACAAAAAAAAAAAGAGACCCAATGCTTTTAATGTTGCTAGTAACTTTGTGGCCCATGAAAATACTTAAATGAAGAAAATCAGTCAGGAATAAAAATAACTTCACACTGCCTCATTGTCTTTCACTCTGATCTTTCCCCATTAATATCACCTGGCTCCACCATTACTCCTGCNGCTCCAGAACTCTGCACAGGACTCCAGATGGGCTCTGAGGAGAGCAGAGCAAAGGGGGAGAATCACAGCTGAATGAACCTGCAACAGTCTAGCAAAGTTTACACCCCATGATAGTTCACTAAGAAATGGCATTTAAGAAATGGGTTTAAACTGGCAGAGGGAAGATTTAGACTGGATGTTAGGAGGAAGTTGTTTGCAGTGAGGGTGGTGAGACACTGGCACAGGTTGCCCAGGGAGGTTGTGGCTGCTCCCTCCCTGGAGGTGTTCAAGGCCAGGCTGGACGAGGCCTTGAGTGACCTGTGCTAGTGGGAGGTGTCCCTGCCTGTGGCAGGGGGCTGGAACTAGATGATCCTTGAGGTCCCTTCCAACCTTACCATTCTATGATTCTATGAAAGGGAGTGCTGCTGCTGCTATACTTGAGTTCCACCTGGAGTTTCCAGTCCTCCATATATATTCTGCCTCTGTTGCTCTGTTGTCTATAGTCATATAAAGATACTTTACCAGCATCCAGGTCTTTTCAAGTGATGTATGTGAATGTCAGAGTGTGAGATGTTAAACTAGAGAAGTTCTACCAGAGAAGAAAGAGAAATAAAAGATATTTGACAGTTCTCAAGGAAGCAGAGATACTCTTCTTATCAGCAACACATGCATTCTGGAGCCTGGAACACAGCATTCTGTTTTCCAACAGCCCTAAGGATTTGTCGCAGCTTCTGATTAAGGGCAACCCTCCTAACTCATGCATCTCCCTGCGGTGCGCAGCGCGGTGCTGACTGCAGGCTGCTCCCCATGCGAAAGGCTGCATGCAGAACATCACAGCTCAACTAGGGAGAAACAAGTGGTAGGCAGGTTAGAGGCAGGAGGAGCTGAGCTGCTTCCCTTTCTGACCTGTGCAGCAGCTAGCGCACTCTTGTGGTCTTCCAGAGTCACTACAAGCTGGTTGTGCTGGGAGAGTAAGGTCTTATGCTGTTGCTACACAAAAAAAGAACAACGTTACATGGTTTACAGAAAAGTTCATTCCGAAAGGAAATTAGGCAGCCCCGGGGGATTTTTGAACTAGGAAGATAATTCAATTTATTTCAAAAAGACAAAAAAAAAATATCCCGAGTTGGAATGACAGCATTGATTTATTTAACAGGGAATGCATATTAAACAGGGAGCGTGGGCGTGCCAGGAAAGAAAATGTGGAGGCCAGGATTTGCTTCACTAAAAAATCAAGTTAAAAGTTGGAATAGATGTTGATGAACGTTGAAAAAAAAAAAAATAAGAGAGCTGGAAAACATTAATTTCAGCAAACTGAAGTCTAGTTGAGAGGAGTCCCTACCCATGGCAGGGAGGCCAATTGGAGTAGATGACCTCTAAGGCCCCTAGGACAACTTGTCCAGAGAGGTAGCAGAAGCCCCATCCCTGGAACCATTCCAGGTCAGGCTGTTTGTGGCTCTGAGCAATCTAATTTAGTTGAAGATGTCCCTGTTCACTGCAGGGGGCGGTTGGACTAGGTGACCTTTAAAGATCCCTTCCAACCAAAGCCATTCTATGAAAACACAATTCTCAACTTGCAAAAAAAAAAAAACACCAAAAACCCCAAACAAAAAAAACCCCAAACAAAAAAACCCCAAACAAACAAAAAAAACCCCAAACAAAAAAAACCCAAACAAAAAACCCAAACAAAAAACCCCCCCAAACAAAAAAAGAAAAAAAACCCCAAAAAAACCACCCCACCCGAACAAAAAATAAAAAACCCAAACAAAAAAACCCCAAAACCCCCAAACACATAAATAAAAACAAACAAACAAACAAAAAACACCCAATCAACTATCTAATTCCAATTTCCTTCCTTATTTAAATGACTTCCCTTATTTATTTCTTTTTAATGATCATGTACCTAAAGGGCAGCTGGCAAAAGACAAGAAATCCAGTTCAGGTATATTCCTTTCCTTTCCTGCACACTACAAGGCTTCAGCAGAGCTCATTTCTGGTTTGTTAAAACCTGAGAAAATGTTTCTGTTTCCTAAAGGCCTTGAAAGTCCTCAAAGCAAAGCCTACCTTAACATCTTGTAGCTGGGTGTGTATATCCTGGTGAGCTTTCCTCAACTGCCTGTTCTCCTCCCGCAAGTTATACAGGGATTCTGCTTAGAAGAAATGACACAGAATTTAAAACAGGTCACATTTATACTACTGGATTAAGCACCACAATTCAGACTGTAACACAACTACAGAAAATCCTACACAGTTGCTAGAAAATCATAGAATTGTCAGGGTTGGAAGGGACCTCAAGGATCATCCAGTTCCAACCCCCACACCACAGGCAGGGACCCTTTCCACTAGATCAGGTTGCCCAGAGTCACATCCAGCCTGGCATTAAAAGCTTCCAGGGATGAAGCTTCCATCACCTCCCTGGGCAGCCTGTTCCAGTGTCTCACCACACTTGTGGTGAAGAACTTCTTTCTAACATCTAATCTAAATCTCTCCTCCTCTAGCTTGAATCCATTCCCCCGTGTCCTATCACTACCTGACATCCTAAACAGTCCCTCAGCAGCTTTCTTGTAGCTTCCTTCAGATACTGGAAGGCCACAATAAGTTCTCCTCAGAGCCTTCTCTGCTCCAGCCTGAACCACCCCATCTCTCTCAGCCTGTCCTCATAGGAGAGGTGCTCAAGTCCTCAAAACATGGATTACAGCAATTGTATGGCTTGTTTATATTGCATTTCTCCCCAGCCCTAAAAAAAAACCCAACTTTACATTTTCAAGCAGAAAATTGTAAGTTTGGTTGAATTTTACATCAGTGCTCCCAGTCCACAAATGGAATTATGCATCACTGTTCACACTGGGGACTGCAGACAGCAAAATTCTTTATGGTAATCCAAATCTTTACAAGGCAGAAAGGAAGCCACCCTTCTCTCTTCCCTCACAGTGCATCTGGTGAGGGAGATTTTAAAGCAGAGGACTAAGCTATTCTTTTAGAAGAGGTGCCCAGATGGCCAGCATACTGAAAAAGCTTTATGTTCTGGGACTAGGGAGAGAGAGGGGCTTCTCTCCCCAGCTCTTACATTATATTGATGTAGAGTACTACAAGCAGACACAGGCAAGCTCTTCCCACACTCCAGGCTGCTAGGCTGAGATCCAGCCCAGTCCAAGAGCTAGCTGTATGACTTCGTTGGTGTGGAGCCAAGACAGAAATAATAAATTCAGCCTCTGGCTGCAAATTGTTGTGAAGACAAAACCACAGGCAGCTCCAAAACTAACGTGTTAGTGACACATTGCAGAAAATGGCTGGAGGACCTTGCTGGAGAGAATCCCATCCTTTTGTTCTAAGATCTGTGTATTTGGGTCTGGAGAGGTCTGTAAACTGCAAAAAGAATCTCTTGAATAGGAACCCTGTCTGGATGTGTTCCTGTGCGACCTGTGCTAGGTTCTATAGTCCTGCTCTGGCAGGAGGGTTGGACTCTATGATCTCTGGAGGTCCCTTCCAACCTCTAACATCCTGTGATCCTGTGAAACTGGATAAAGGACATAAGCATCCAAGTGCAACAAGTTTCAGAGAAGCTGAAACATACAGAGAAAATGGGGTCTAAAATGTATATATAGTCACTTCATGAAGAGGCATGGCTAAATCTCTGCTAGAAGTGGCAAACAATCTTGGAATGCCTTTTGATCACAAAGAGGCAAACTCCTTTTTCCAGGTTTATACTAAGCCTTAGAACTAAAAATGAAAGAGTGGATAAAGCACCCTCTGGCACCTGACAGGCTTTTAAGTGCTGTGTTTCTTCCTGCTTCTCTAATCTAGACAGAAACACAAACGCCACACATAAATAGATTTCAAAGAGAGGCCAAGGAAAATCATCAATAAAATATAAATGACCTGTAGGTGAGAAGAGAGGACAGGCCTGTCTGTCTCAGGTCACAGCCAAGTGACAAATGCATGTTTTTAACCTGGGCAGCCAGGTTGGTTGGACATACCCTTCAGCTTGGAGATCTCCTGCTCCTTCTCCTGCTGCAGCTGCAAGTATCGCTCCTTGTGATCACTGAAGGTTCTGCTGAACTCCTCTCCTTGCTTTCGGTGATCTTCCTCAAGGTTGGCATGCTGTTTCTTTAGTTCTTCATGTTGACTCTGCAAATACCAAGTGGGGACACTGGAGCAGCTCTGCATCTGCATGCCTGGCTAATATTGGCTTTGGCAATTTGTTCAATAAGCCCGGATGAATAGGAAGCATTCATAACGAGAGGCTTATTATTCCAAGCATGCATATTGCAGCTCCTTTCAAACACAAAAATGATCTCTGTGATGAGTAGTCTCCTCTCCTAGGGCTATGTCACCTCAGCCTGCACTTGCATTGTCCCACTGCTGAACGTGTCCAGGAAAATCCTTGCATGCCAGGCTGCACAAGGCCTGGTAAGGCAGCATTCCACACCAAGTCCTTGCACTTGGGCAGATTAAATCACCCACTGGAAAGCCTGATCAGGGAAATCTGCAGTAAATGATCTTTTAAGGGTACTGTTGTAAGAGGAAGGCTCCATCACTGCACTGACATTCTGGAGTGAACTGCTAGAAGCTGCTGAGGCTGCATCTTCCTGACACTGGCTCACCAGCAGAATACCAGTGCCCTCTACAGAGCATGGTTTGGATTAGAAGGGACCT
>WBNM01033262.1:18132-39953 GCA_013399055.1 Ramphastos sulfuratus | reverse complement strand
AGTTATATCTTAAGTGTTCTAGACCCTGTTTTCCTCTATGTAATGTTTGTCATGACCGTGCAAAGAACCAATTTAGCCTTCCAGTATCTGAAGGGGGCCTACAGGAAGGCTGGGGAGGGACTATTGACAAGGTCTTGTAATGACAGGACAAGGGGCAATGGGTTTAAACTAGCAGAGGGGAGATTGAAACTGGATGTTAGGAAGAAGTTGTTTGCAGTGAGGGTGGTGAGGCACTGGCACAGGTTGCCCAGGAAGGTTGTGGCTGCTCCCTGCCTGGAGGTGTTCAAGGCCAGGCTGGACGAGGCCTTGAGTGACCTGTACTAGTGGGAGGTGTCTCTGCCTATGGCAGGGGGTTGGAACTAGATGATCTTTGAGGTCCCTTCCAACCTTACCCTTCTATGATTCTATGATTCAATTATTAAAAATCGTGGCTGATAGTGAGACTCCTGAATATCAAAATTAATAAACAGTATTAATTTTGAAAAATAAAATCTCTCACACTATACTGCCACTACAGACACCTCACACTAAACTACATCTGTAAGATGGAACTAAGGCTCAAATTCGGCATTGGCAAACAACCACACAAATGATTATAGAATTATAGTATCAGAGAATGTTTGGAGTTGGAAGGAACCTTTACAGGTTCTCTAGTCCAACCATTCTGCTGTAAGCAGAGACTTCTTTAACTTGATCAAGTTGCTCAGAGTCCTGTCCAATCTGATATTGAATATTTCCATGGATGGGGCATCTACCACCTCTTGGCAACCCAGGACAGTGTTTCATCAACTTTATTGTGGAAAAGTTACATTTAGTCTAAGTTTTCCTTCTTTTAATTTAAAGTCTTCATCCTTTGTTCTATCACAACAGGCTCTGCTAAAAAGCTTGTGGTTGTCTTATAGGCTCCTTTAAGTAGTGAAAGGTTGCAATAAATTCTGCCTGGAACTTTCTTATTGCCAGACTGAACAACCCCAACTCTCTCAACCTTTCTTCACACCAGAGGTGTTCCAACCTTCTGATAACTTTTGTGGCCTCCTCTGAACCTGCTCCAACAGGTCCATGTCCTTTTCATGCTGTGGACTTCAAAAATGGACACATTACTGCAAGTGAGGCCTCATAAGAGCAGAGTAGAAGGGGAGAATTAATTTGTTGTTAATACAGAGACTCTTATGACACATAAAAGAGCAGATTGGAATGGACCTCAGGAGGCTGTCCGGTTCAACTTCCTACTTGAAGAAGGGTCAGTTTACATTTTAAAACACCTCACTTGGGGCCTCACCCAGTTGAGTTTTCAAAACCAACAAGGCTGAAGATTGCACAGCCTCCTTTTTCTAGGCTCAGACTCATTGCAATTCTTTTCCCTTTTTGTTTAACCAGAATTTTCTGTTTTGCAGCTTGTTTTCATAGCCTCTTGCCCTTTACTTTGCACCTCTGAAAAAAAGACTTGCTTTTTCATCTCTATAGCTTCCTGTTAAGTATCTGAAGACAAAAATCTCCTCCTCTTCATTGTTGTCTCACAGATGAATATACTAGATCCCTTTGCCTCTACCTGTATTTTTAAAACCCTTTTGTTTTCCTTGGTATATTGGATTTTGTTTACTGTTGTAGACCACCACTTGCCATGAGAGGTTCTATAGTCATCATGCTCTCAGCTGTGACTGACATCCAAGCATCTTCCACTGTGGAAATTTTGCGATTTAGATGTAAGTCAACACTTTATTAGCATGAAATGCTGTTGAATATCTGAATAAGAGCATAAAAATATTTGTGTTGCTTCTAGGCTAAAACTGTCTGAATTTCACCTAAACCAGGATATCTTAGCTTTGAAATACCATGCATTATTAAGCTGTGCAAATGTCCTTTGCAGCTTTGCTTCTGTGTTATCTGTTTCCTAATTTCCCCATAACTCAGCTCTCTATTCAGCCATGGGGCTCTTGCTTTATTGATTAATTCTTTGATTTCTATTACTGTGAAATCTTCTAGATCATGTCCTTCATCTAGAAAGTTTGGAGTACCGAATCAAATGTTAGAAACACAATATTAAAAAAGAAAAATAAATCTTGCAGGATTTTTGTGTATTTCAATAATTCACTGCTTCTGTGAAAAATGAGGGATAAATTACCAAAATAATATTAAAAACAGAATCGAAGGCAAAAGAATATTGGAAGCAAGGGTGAAGCCGTAATATCTCACTTGCTGATGTCTTTTCAATAAATCAATAAATGATCTCCAGAATAAGTGCAAAAAATTAAACCAGATGTTTCATCCTTCAAATATTCAGGATTAGCTGATCAAAGCTTGACTCTAGATTTGAATGTGACTGTTGGTTTGCATCTTCATATGTAATAATATCAAAGTGCTGGATGTTAACTTCTTGAAGTATGGAAGATTCAAAATCAGGACAATGAATATGTCATAGGCACTTCTAGATAATGCTGGATTTTGGTTCATGTAACTTTCTATAGTGTACTGTATCACAGTATCACCAAGGTTGGAAGAGACCTCAAAGATCATCAAGTCCAACCCATTACCACAGACCTCCAGACTAGACCATGGCACCAAGTGCCCCCTCCAAACCTGCCTTGAACACCTCCAGGGACGGTGACTCCACCACCTCCCTGGGCAGCCCATTCCGGTGCTGAATGACTCTCTCAGTGAAGAACTTTCTCCTCACCTCCAGCCTAAACTCCCCCTGGTGCAGCTTGAGACTGTGTCCTCTTGTTCTGTAATGTGCTGCAGGCACACCTGGCCCTGTGCAGATGTCCCTCAGCACTAGAGAATCCTTGGATGATAAGAAATGACTAAAGATACACTTTTAAATAGTGATTCCTCATGGGAGGAAGGACGATTGTCCTCAAACCCAGGAAATCCCAGCTGTTAACAGGATTATTTGCAAAAAAAGTATATATTAGACAGCTGTTAAAGAACAAGTTTGCTCCTGAGCTGCATGTATAATATGTTTGCAACATGGTTTTACTCCATTCTCTTTATTCAATTTAATCTTTCATTCATAACCCAGAGAGCTGCCACCTGAGCCTAAAGGAACAGGTAATAAAAAACACTCAAAATACAGGAGATCTGTTTGTAATGTGAGACATCACTCTTCTAGAAGGTCAAATTTGCTGGGGCAAATTCCTTATAGAATCATAGAATGATAAGGTTGGAAGAGACCTCAAGGATCATCTAGTTCCAACCCCCTGCCATAGGCCACCCTCACTGTAAAGAACTTCCTCCTAACATCCAGTTTCAATCTCCCCTCTGCCAGTTTAAACCCATTGCCCCTTGGCTTTTCATTGCAAGACCTTGTCAACAGTCCCTCCCCAGCCTTTGTGGTTTGTGCTGCACCTTCCTCAGGTACATCATGCCTTTTTCATGAGGCTGCTTTGAAATGAGCCACCAGGAAATTTTGGTTAGAGAAAGGGAAGCAAAGAAACTTATGCAAAAACATCTTGACCTATGGAAATTGATGGGCATTGGTGTGATGACAGTAAAAGTAGCACGTTGGGAAGTTTCAGTAGAGAGATCTACGAGGAAGTATAGGAAAATTGATAAATATTGGAAATCACTAGGTATAAAATGTTGCTCTCCAAAGCAAAGCCATAGTGCACCATGAAAGAAATTTCAATTATTACATCTAATTGCAGCGGAGTGTAAATCACAGTGGGTTTTTATTTCTAAATCTGAGCACTAATAAAAAGAGCGATTAACATCTACACAGAATATTCTGGTGCAGCCTACCTGAAATATTACATTGATTTCCAGGTTATCACGTGGGCAAGCAGAAAATAATGCTCAGTATGAATATTAGAGAGAAGAAACTGAAAATATGAGTGGACTAACAATATTTATTTGTGAAATATCCCAGTTATCTGTAGCTTCATCCAAAGGATAAAAGCGTTTCATCTGATATTTCCTCCCAATAAGGTTAAGGCTACAAATCAGCAGTGAACTTAAAAGCCATTTTAAAAATTCTTTATATCTTAGGGACAGATTTTAACTTGTTTTTATTCATTTGAATTTAAATATAATGTATTTTTTAAAAAAATGTTTTAAATGTTTAAGATAAAGAAGGAGCCTGAGTGACATGGGGTACCATGAGGAAAATATTGAGAATTTCAAATAGAAGTTATTAAAAATAGGGAAAAAAATTTGCATCTGGAAAAAGAACGTTGAAAAATCAAAAAGAAAAGACATAAGATTTGATTCTCCTTAAATTAGGATATTAAGGTGCTGGGAGATATTTTATTCTGTCTGGAAAAGTAATGACCTTATACTAAATCTTTCTCTTTCCTTCAGATGCAATGACATATAATTAGATTCAGTGATGACATACATCTTTTTATAGACAAAACTTAATTCATAGATGTTTATATTGATTGGATAGGAGCTGCTACACACTGGAATTTACAATGAAGCCTGAATACTAATGGAACATGTCTGAGATATGACTCTCTGTAATGAGACCCACTGTAGAGAGACAGAAGGGTGAATTTTGGACACTGAAGCACTTAGTAGTGAGCTAATGTAATGCAAGTCTTCCTAACCTGATGTGGCTCCATTTCAAAACCAAATGCTTACAGCTGCTAGTTAGCAATTTTAAAAATTATTTTTACTACACTGAGAAGAGAGCTGTTCCCCACCTCATTGCTGGAATCTTTTAATTTCCATAAACCTTCAGGGTCCGAGTTACTGACAACTAAGTACTGCTCAGAGGTGCCTTGGGGCTTTGTGAAAGAAACCAGAAGCTAAGCCACTCCCAACCTAACCAAAATTGTTTTTTCCATCGTTGTTTACTCTTCCTTTCTCTACCTAGGATATCATAGACATGCTTTTTGAAGACTGAACAAGTATTTGTGGCTGTAGGATTTTGAAAGCTCATGTGAAAAGGGCTGGTATAATTTGAAATTGGAGTTGTGATTAACACAATGGAAGGGTTCTGCCATGTAACTTTTCCATGACCTTCAGCTCTGACATATAAATGCATAGCAAAGCAGATCAAGGTTGGTTAAGACAGAAATTCTTTGTCACATGGAACACACAGAATTAGTCAAGCATTGCTTATACTTGTGTTTGACACTCAGCTACCTCAGTCACCTTCTCTGCAGGTTTTATTTTCTGCTTCCTTGGAAGATACTATTCTCTCTTGCTGAGCTAGTGAGTATCTCCATTTCCAGCAAGACATACTGATTTAATTTTTTTAATTCACTGTCATATGCCACTGAAGTTTGATGGTGGCTTTACTGCAGCAAATACCTTTCATTTTGAATGTTATAAAGAAGAAAATCCTTTCTTTTTTTTTTCTTTTTAATTTATTTTTCTTGTAAGCTTGGAAGGGACCTCAAAGATCATCCAGTTCCAACCCCCTGCCATAGGCAGGGACACCTCCCACTAGTACAGGTTACTCAAGGCCTCCTCCAACCTGGCCTTGAACACCTCCAGGGAGGGAGCAGCCACAACCTCCCTGGGCAACCTGTGCCAGTGTCTCACCACCCTCACTGTAAAGAACTTCCTCCTAACATCCAGTTTCAATCTCCCCTCTGCCACTTTAAACCCATTGCCTCTTGTCCTGTCATTGCAAGACCTTGTCAATAGTCCCTCCTCAGCCTTCCTGTAGCCCCCTTCAGATATTGGAAGGCTACTCTAAGGTGTCCTGGAAGCCTTCTCTTCTCCAGGCTGCAGAGCCCCAACTCTCTCAGCCTGTCCTCATAGCAGAGCTGCTGCAGCCCTCTGAGCATCTTCGTGGCCTCCTCTGGACCCACTCCAACAGTTCCATGTCCTTCCTGTGCTGAGGGCTTGCTTTCTTTCCCTTTCCGTTTGTATCAATAAAAGATTCTGATTCATATATGCAATTTTACACACCTCAGTGCCCATACTGACTTCATTTACCATGTTTTAAAACAGTTGAAGAGTACAGTAAAATTATCCTTGGCTTGTTTTTCAAATGGAGATGAAGATCTTTTTTTTTTTTTTCTTCTAGCTGGCAGGTCAGCATAAAAACAAACAAACCCAAACAAAACCAAAAAAACAACCAACAAATCAACAAACTCCCAAACCGCATTCAGTTTTGGGCTCCCCAGTTTAAGAGGGACAGGGATCTGCTGGAGAAGTTCCAGTGGAAGGTTACAAGGGTGATTAGTGGACTGGAGCACTGCCTGATGAGGAGAGGGTGAAGGACTTGGGGCTTTTTAGTCTGGAGAAGAGAAGACTGAGAGAGGATTTAATAAACATTTATAAATGTTTATACCTCTAGGTGTGAGGAGGGAGGGGACAGGCTCTGCTCATTTGCTCCCTGTGATAGGACAAGGAGCAACGGATGTAAGCTGCAGCACAGGAGGTTCCACCTCAACACAAGGGGGAACTTCTTTACTGTAAGTGTCAAAGACCACTGGAACAGGCTCCCCAGAGAGGTTGTGGAGTCTCCTCTGGAGCCTTTCAAAGCCCATCTGGATGCATTCCTCTGTGACCTGAGCTAGAGCGTATGGTCCTGCTCTGGCAGGGGGATTGGACTCAATAATCTATTTGGGTCCCGTCCAACCCCTGACATCCTGTGAGCCCATGAAACAGCACAGCTTGCTGAGACTGCATCTCCAATATTATGTTCAGTTTTGGACCCCTCACTACAAGAAGGTGCTGGAGCATGTCCTGAGAAGGGCAATGAAGCTGCTGAAGGGTCTGGAGAACAAGTCATGTGAGGAAACTGGGATTGCTTAGTCTGGAGAAGAGGAGGTTGAAGGGAGGCTCTATTGCTCTCTACAACTACCTGAAAGGAGATTGTAGTGAGGTGGGCATTGGTCTCTTCTCCCTATTAACAAGTGATAAGACGAGAGGAAATGGCCACAAATTGTGTAAGGAAAGTTTAGATTGGTTATAAAGAAAAAAAATCTTTATTGAAACAGTGTTCAAGCATTGGAATGGGCTGCCCAGGGAGATGGTGAAGTCACTGTCCCTGGAAGCAATAAAAAAACCCTGCCTATGGCAGGGGGTTGGAACTAGATGATCCTTGAGGTCCCTTCCAACCTTACCATTCTATGATTATATGATTCTATACTTCTGAAAACGGAAGCAAATACTGTGAAGATGTTTCCATAAAGATTCTCTCCCTATATGAAATATGTTCATGTTATATTTGTTGCCCCAGAGAGTGTGCTTCTGCAGACAATTATGTGTTACTGTAGTGATGCAGGAAAGAAAACTTTAAACCTCCTTTTCCCCTGATAACAAAAACAAAAACAAAACAAAAAAAAAAAAAAAAAAGAGAGAGAGAGAAAACACAGTTTTCCCATATGATTATTGACCAATTAGTAATGGGGAAATCATTAGAAGATATATGCATTAACTCATAAGTATGTATAGGTATACACAGTGAAATATACATGAATATTTGACTAAGCAATAAATAAAGGAAAATAACAACCTGCTTGGTGACATCTTTATTCTCATATTTGAATTCAGCTGTACAATTTTCAGACAGCACAACCATCAAGCACAACAGAAGCATATTTGTATTGAAAGGAGTCACCATGGTAATCATGACAAACAAAAACTGAGAGCAAGAGAGGCAAGGTAAAACCCTCACAAATGGAATGAGAATACATTGAACCCAAAGAAGCCTCAAGCCCTATGACTTGTCACAGAATAGAAGATGCTTATTTACTTTGTTCCTTTACGGAAGGAAGATATCAGCTGCAACTGTCTGCAGGTCCCCAGGGTACAAAGGTGAGGACCATCCCTACTCCAAGTACAGTGGGAAGACATTCAGAGATTGTAATATGCCCTCTCTAACGAATTGCCACAACATGGATGCTCATTTGAATGAGCTTGGGTCTCACGACACTAATAGTAAAGCACTACAATGGGAAGCCCTAAAAAAAAAATCAGTTTTAATAGGGTGTATTTGTAATCAGAAGATTTGAGACAGCATGGCACACTTGAACCTTTTCATACCTAATTTTCTCCAAAAGCACAGCTGGCATTATTCAGACTATCCTAATTTAGACCATAGGAGGTGCTCTGAATTCCACACTACAAGTACCAGTCTCTCCAAACAGATGTAATGAAGAGGCTACAAAAGCCAAACTATTTATTTTCAATTTGGCTGCCTAATAGTTGACTATCACATCAAGTTTATCAATAGAATAACTATGACTTTAACAGTACAATAATTTATGGCACCTGATTTCACTTGATCAAAGGTAATGTCTGGTTTGAACCAAAATAAAATTACTCAGGAAATTCAGTANGCACACTGCTGGCTCATGTTTAGGTGGGTGTCAATCAGCACCCCCAGATCCCTTTCTGTTTGGCTGCTCTCCAGCCACTCCGACCCCAGCCTGTAGCTCTGCATGGGGTTGTTGTGGTCAAAGTGCAGCCCCCAGCACTTGGATTTGTTGAAAGCCATCCCCTTGGACTCTGCCCATCTGTCCAGGTGCTCGAGGTCCTGCTGCAGAGCCCTTCTGCCCTCCAACCCACCAACATCTGCCCCCAGCTTGGTATCATCTGCACACTTGCTGGTGACTGTCTCAATGCCCTCATCCAGATCATCAATGAAGATGTTAAAGAGGATGGGGCCCAGTACTGATCCCTGGGGGACAGCGCTAGTGAGCGGCCTCCAGCTGGATGTGGCACCATTCACCACCACTCTCTGGGCTCGGCCCTCCAGCCAGTTCCTGACCCAGCACAGAGTGTTGCCATCCAAGCCATGAGCTGACAGCTTAGCCAGCAGTTTGCTGTGGGGGACAGTGTCAAAGGCCCTGCTGAAGTCCAGGTAGACCACATCCACAGGCCTCCCCACATCCACCAGGCAGGTCACCTGATCATAGAAGGAGATCAGGTTGGAGAGGCAGGATCTGCCCTTCCTAAATCCATGTTGGCTGGACCTGAGCCCTTGGCCATCCCTCAGGTGTGCAGTTATTGCCCCTAAGATAATCTGCTCCATCCTCTCTTCATCAATTGCACTTTAACTTCAATTAAAAAACCTCACTTTTATGGACCAGCACGGAAAGGATTCTTAATTAAACACATAATTTCAGATAAAGCATGAGGGCAGAAATTTAATGTGAATATTCATCATCCAAGTCCATTGTCACTATGTCAGACAGAGAGGTGATTCTCTGGTACTTTTTGGTGTTTCTTCTCCAAGCCTGAGTTTCTGGAAACCCAGGATAAAATGCAGGAGTATGTCTTGCTAAACAGCAAGCTCAAACATCTCAACAGGCCCCTTCACTCCCTGTTTCAGTCCTTTTGCCTTCCACCTAATTGATCTGCTGTTCTTTCTATTCCCCAGTTCATGCTTATAAAGTAAAAGTGCAGTGAGTACTGCCTTCATTCCTGGTTTAAGTTAATTGAAGCTAATAATAATATTAAAGCAAGAACATATGTTCTACTTTCTTGTCTTTTTGCATTATCTTAGCTTTTTACATAGTTTCATGATTTATTCTAAAAATCCATGAATGGCTTAGGAATTGTCAATGAGTGTATTATCATGACCATTCCTATACCCAAAGCCTTTAAAATAGAATAGGTAGGAGGGAAAAACAAAACTAAGGAATTGTTGCAGATTGTTAAATCTGGATGCTAATATCTGTTTATAATTCCTCAGATGCTAGTAAATCTTTCATGTAAGTCTACTGATATGATGAGTTACTTGTGCTTTCACTAGGAATGTTAAGAAGGAGGTCAACCTCAAATATTTTGTTTCTTATTAGAAACTACATAGATAATCCAGGATTTATGGAGTTTTTGAGGCTTTGAGGCCGTAGCTACTGATGGATGAAATGTTTTATGTATTAGAAAGGGAAGGGAAACAGACAATATGTTTCTGCACAATCTGTTGAGCCAAAAGCATAAATGTCTGGTTATTATTTCTGATTTACTTTCAACTCTTCCATTCAAGTTTATAGATGCCACAAAAAGATTAAGCCTTAGAATTGTCTGTCTCAGATGTTACAGATGTAAATGCATTTCATTAAAGGAGGAATGTGTTTAAGTAGGAAAAGTAATCAAGCGAAATCTCGGCTCACAGACAGCAATGGAAGCTTTCACATTGCTTTCAGTGGAAGTAGTATTTCCACCATGACATTTCATTTAAAAATCAAGTCAAGATGTTATTTTTTTTTAAAATTCTTTATATATGAGGAGGAAAAAACCAAAGTGTCGCAGAAAGTTCACTGAACTAAGGAATATTAAAATTCCAAATCAATCTTGTTCATCTGTGTAGCTGTGCCAGTGAGACAGAAGAATGGGTTTGGAAATTCTCTGTTTAGCACTGTTGTTAGCTATAGCCCCTAGATGGTGCTGCTATAAATGGTCTTGCGACTCAACCCAAAATACAGGCAAAGAGATTTAGAGAAAACTAATTTTTTTCAGTTGTGGTGTAGTTCATACCAACATTTGCTTTGTTATTTATGTAAAACTCCGTGCTTAAGGTTTAGTTTGGCTTTTCAAGGTTTTGGGTTTGGGTTTTTTGGTTTTGTTGCTGTTGTTGCTGTTGTTATACATTTGTTAGTTTCATTGTTGGGGTTTTTGTTTCTTTGTTTTGTCACTTGGGGGTTTCTTTTGGTGTGTAACTAGAGAACAAGAGCCATACTCATAAAAATAACATCTAACTGTGTTAAGCAGTGTCAAAATTCAGAAAATATCTGCTTGGTTTTATGAGCTCCATTTAGTACCACAGGATGGTTACAAAGCATAACTGGCAAAGAACTCCCCTTGTAGTTTTTTTAAGGGTGTGAATGACTTTATCTAAGTTTCAGGAAGAGGTTCAGGTCCATATCCACATGCTAGAGTTTTTATATTTTGATCTGAACTATGTGAACTTGTCTTTCAGGTAGTACTCCATTGGGATATAGATCTTCCGTTTTATATCCATGACTCACATGAGGATATCTCGGGTATATCAGAACACAGAATCATAGAATGGTAAGGACCTCAAAGATCATCTAGTTCCAAGCCCCTGCCATCGGCAGGGACACCTCCCACTAGAACAGGTCACTCAAGGCCTCATCCAACCTGGCCTTGAACACCTCCAGGGAGGGAGCAGCCACAACCTCCCTGGGCAGCCTGTGCCAGTGTCTCACCACCCTCACTGCAAACAACTTCCTCCTAACATCCAGTCTAAATCTCCACTCTGCCACTTTAAACCCAATTGCCCCTTGTCCTGTCATTGCAAGACCTTGTCAATAGTCCCTCCCCAGCCTTCCTGTAGGCTCCCTTCAGATACTGGAAGGCTACTCTAAGGTGTCCTGGAAGCCTTCTCTTCTCCAGGCTGCAGAGCTCCAACTCTCTCAGCCTGTCCTCAGAGCAGAGCTGCTCCAGCCCTCTGAGCATTTTGTGGCCTCCTCTGGACCCCCTCTTACAGTTCAATGTCCTTCCTGTGCTGGGGGCTCCAGAACTGTACCCAGTATTCCACCTCAAATGATACAAAATCTGTATAGAGACAGATGAATTCTGATCCTGACACTAGATTTGAAGAGAGTGAGGAACTGGAAAAAAAAAAATTATGCTGTGCTGCGGAGACCTTGGAAACCAATGGCCTAAGACAGCAAAAATGTGCTCATGCCTGTGCAAAAATCAAAGCGTTTTATTTTTCATACATTTTATATTAACATGAAGCCATTAGATTTGATTGTTTCTCTAACTCTTTCCCACTTTGTAAAGTATAAGGACCGAGCTCAAGAGAGAAACTGACTCTAAAACTATTACATTTGCTTGCAAACATCTGGAGAGGGAATAGCATGCAAAGAAACTAAACTATAAACGCATCCCCAGTAGACAGTGTCACTACCATGAAAAGCTAAAGAAAAGAAGACCTTTTCATTATAGAGGCAATGAAGATTAGCTGGATTAGGTATCCAAACAAGTGCAAAGGAAGCAGTGTGTTAGTATTTGCCAGCAACAATTGTGCCTGCTGAAGGTGCGCCTTAGAAAGAATACTCAGATGAATATCTCAGTGGAAGAGGACAACACATATATACTTATGTGTACCCTAGAAAACAATGTTAATGTAAGACACTCAGAGAAAGTCCAAGTGGTAATCCATTGGTTTGTACATTATTCACATCCATGCAGTGAATGCAAAATCAGTTGCAGATGTTCTCAGCTGTAGTGGTTTTATAGCCATTTTACTCAGAGCTCTGGGGGAAAAAGGTTACTGAGTTTATGGCAACATGAGATCCATCATCCACAGGATCTTAATTTTATACCACAGTATCAGAACATCAGAGGCTGTAAATCATAGTTGTCATCAATGTCTTAGAGTACCTGACAGGTTTCCTTGTTCTTTCTCCAGTGACATTTTGACATGCTGAATTTTTTATTCTGATCTGTGAGCACATAAGTGAATGAGTAGCTCATGTGTCAGTCATGAGACAAGACCAAACAGCAAAAGCAAAGGCCAGCAGCTGCACTGTGAGCCCTTTCCTTCCAATCTATAAATGTATAAAGCAGCATAAGGATGAGTAGCTAACACACCTACTATATAAAATAAAAAAGAAATACCCATAGCTACCACAAATTTATCCAGATAACTCTGTTTCTTATATAACTGTCAAGAAAAAAAATAAACCAAACAAATACCTAACACTGTAAAGTACAGGATTTTAAAATGGTAACCATATGAGAAGAAACATCATCAAGAAGTGTCTGAATACCTTGTGCCCAACACTAAATGCAGGTGGCATAATGTCCCAAAGGAAGGAAAACATCTAAGAGATCTACACAAACATCGCATGGTTATAGGCTGAGTTAAAAGAAAAATATTATTTCATGCAGTACATCTCATAAAAAATCCATCCTTGCATGTAAGGATCAGTTTTGGAAATGTAAAATCAAACCAAAATTAATTTGTATGTAAAAGTCTGTGGATTTTTGTTTGTTTGTTTGTGTTTCTTTGGGGGTTGTTGTGTGGGTTTTTTTTTTTTTTTGGTGTGGAGTTTGGTTTTTGGGTGTTTGGTTTGGTTGGTTTTTTTGGGTTTTTTTTTTTTTGTAATTTCCTTTATTTGGGACATTTTTACCTTTGTTTGTTCCTTAATTTGCCATGAAAAATCTGCAGCCTTACTTAAAATGGAAGTGAAAGACAGAAGTATGTGACTAAAAGTGATAGGGACGTGACAAAACTCAAAGGATATTTCATACAGCAACCAGACAAAGGTTCTTAAAGCATTTTCTAAAGGCTAACCTGTCTCTAGTCCTTTCTCTGACAATAAATTACTCAAATGAAAGTCATTCTAGTTTAACAAAGGGTAAAGCACTACAAATATGTCTTTGCATAGATCAGAAATGCTTTCCATGTATCGCTTGACTATGCTCTATTGTGTGAGATTCCATGCTTATTGTGTGAGGTTGGGTTGTAACAATATATACACAAGCAGCTCTCCCTGAGGTAGGACAATGTTACCAATATTCTGGAGGAAGGTCTCTCCAAAGAACATGAGGAAGGTTTCCTGGTTCTCTTTCCTGTTGCAGGCTGGACCATGGGTCAGAGTGAGTCAGAACCAGATCACTAGCAAACACATAATCTGCACTGCATAATAAAGTTTAACATAGCCTTCCAGTCCAGAGGAGGGCCACAAAGATGATCTGAGGGCTGCAGCAGCTCTGCTATAAGGACAGACTGAGAGAGTTGGGGCTCTGCAGCCTGGAGAAGAGAAGGTTTCCAGGAGACCTTAGAGTAGCCTTCCAGTAGCTGAAGGGGGCCTACAGGAAGGCTGGGGAGGGACTATTTATAAGATCTTGCAATGGCAGGACTAGGGGCAATGGGTTTAAAGTGGCAGAGGGGAGATTGAAACTGGATGTTAGGAGGAAGTTGTTTGCAGTGAGGGTGGTGAGGCACTGGCACAGGTTGCCCAGGGAGGTTGTGGCTGCTCCCTCCCTGGAGGTGTTCACGGCCAGGTTGGATGAGGCCTTGAGTAACCTGTGCTAGTGGGAGGTGTCCCTGCCTATGGCAGGGGGTTGGAACTAGATGATCCTTGAGGTCTCCTTCCAAACTTACCATTCTATGATTCTATGATTATATGATTTCCAATATACAACCCCCAAAACTATAGTCACTGAGAGTGGCTGTTGGTGTGAGAGCCCCAATGCACTGATCTCTTATCCCATACCAATGCAGAGACAGAAGGTAATCTCATCTCTACAAACTACCTTGAGATGACAAAACACAGAACAAAGCATGGCTGACAATACTGTAATCCTCTCTCATATATTTAGCAGAAGTGAGGTACACATACATAGCACAGCTTGGTACTGCACTCCTATAGTGCCAAACCTGCAAACACAAACATCCTGCAAAGGATGAGACTTGACCACAATCAGTTGGTGGCTTCCAACATTTGAACCCTCTCTGTTCTGTCTGCACTGTGCATGCTATAAACCATATGTTTAAAGAGTTCTTTGGAGTGAACTGAATCACACTTCAGCAGTAATGGTATGGAGTGTGTACAGTTCTGGAGCCCCCAGCACGGGAAAGGACATTAAAGTGTTGGAGTGAGTCCAGAGGAGGCCATGAAGATGCTCAGAGGGTTGCAGCAGCTCTGCTATGAGGACAGGCTGAGAGATTTGGGGCTCTGCAGCCTGGCGAAGAGAAGGCTTCCAGAAGACCTTAGAGTAGCCTTCCAGTATCTGAAGGAGGCCTTGAGGTCCCTTCCAACCTTACCATTCTATGATTCTATGATTCATTCTGTGATTCTAAGTCTTGAATATCTCCAGAGAGAGAGAAGTCTCCAGACAAGGTTAGCCTAATTAGAATTCCCAGGGTCTCAAAATAAGGATTGATTAATGTAAATTTAATTAATGATAGAATTCTGCTTTTCTTTATTTCAGTGAGTCCATTGGTACAGAAAATGAAATGTGACTGTTTACATTAAATTTATACTAGTAGCTGCTTTCAGAATGTATTTATTGGAATAAAAAAATACTAAATACCCCAAAAAATGTAACCCTGAGATATTTTAAATTCAGAAAACAGTAAGAAAGTGATATTAGCAAGGCTTGGTTTGTATCACCCTGTTCTCCCCACTCACAAACAAGCAGCCTATTTACAAGAGGCTTATTGCTATTATGGTTACAAGTTCTTTCAGAATTATAATGTAGCTTAACAAATAGATTTGTATCAGTGACATGTGCTAATGGTTGGGTTTATCGCCTGAAAATGTGACACTCCTATTAGCATATCTCAGTTTAGGTTCCCTAATGAGCATTCAAGTTTATTTTAAAAGACAGTGAAAAGTTATTACATATTAAACAGTTGCCACTTGTTTGTTTAGCACATTTGCTGAAGATTAACAGCAACAAGGGCTGTTCTCGTTTGCACAGAATCTATCTACCAGATCTTTCAGTGATGGCTGTTAACACAGGACCATTTAAAACAGCTACAGACTTACTTTTTGGCATGCAATAATCACTCCAATTTAATCTTTGCATCCGTTGCTTTTTCTATTAGGTTAGATTTTTCTATTAGGTAAAGATGAGTTGAAGAGAACTGGGTTTTAAAATATCAGATTTGCCTATTTCTTCTAAAGTGACATTCGTTATATTAAACTATGAGTCCTAAAAACTAATGTCCTATTGTGTTCCCTGGATGTATTTCCATAGCCTCTTCAGGATGTGATGATAAATCATAGAATGGAATCATAGAATCATAGAATGGTTAAGGTTGGAAAGGACCTCAAAGATCATCTAGTTCCAACCCCCTGCCATAGGCAGGGACACCTCCCACTAGAACAGGTCACTCAAGGCCTCCTCCAACCTGGCCTTGAACACCTCCAGGGAGGGAGCAGCCACAACCTCCCTGGGCAACCTGTGCCAGTGTCTCACCACCCTCACTGCAGATAACTTCTTCCTAACATCTAGTCTAAATCTCCCCTCTGCCAGTTCAAACCCATTGCCCCTTGTCCTGTCATTGCAAGACCTTGTCAATAGTCCCTCCCCAGCCTTCCTGTAAGCCCCCTTCAGATACTGGAAGGCTACTCTAAGGTCTCCTGGAAGCCTTCTCTTCTCCAGGCTGCAGAGCCCCAACTCTCTCAGTCTGTCTTCATAGCAGAGCTGCTGCAGCCCTCTGAGCATCTTTGTGGCCCTCCTCTGGACCCGCTCCAACAGTTCCATGTCCTTCCTGTACTGGGGGCTCCAGAACTGCACACAGGACTCCAGGTGGGGTCTGACTTGCCTGGATGCATTCCTGTGTGATCTAGTGTAGGTGACTCTGCTCTGGCAGAGGGGCTGGACTAGATGATCTTTTGAGGTCCCTTCCAGCCCTTAACATTCTGTAATTATGTGAAGAATGATAAGCAGGTTAGCCTTCCTTTCTAAGACATTTCTCTGCATCCATCAACTTCTGAGCACCATTGCAGGAAATGTCCATGGGGAGATCTGACTCTTGAAGGAACATAGAGAGAGATAACATGAATTAATAAGCTTAAACTCAGTCTTGCACTGTGCAGTCAGGGGGATCACACCTTCTTTTCAAGCTTCTCCCTTCTATTGTCCTGCTGCAGTGTTTGGTGGTTGCATTACTCTTTACCAACTCTAATACAATTAGGGTACTATGTGATTTGGTTTTGTTTTATTTGTTTGGGTTTTTATTTTGGGGGAGTTGTAGGTTTGGATTTGTGTGCGAATGGAGAGGCATTGTTCATTTTTTTTGCTGTTGGCTTTTTTGGTTTTAATGGAGGGGTTTTGGGGTTTTTGTGTGTTTTGCTGTTTTTTTTTTAATGTGTTTGGAGTTTATGGCTGTTGTTTAGGTTTGTTTCTGGTTTTGGTTGATTGGCTGGTTTGTTGCCTTTGATTTTGTTTTTTTGTTTTTTTTTTTTGTTTNTTTTTTTTTTTTTTTTTTTTTTTTTTTTTTTTTTTTTTTTTTTGTGGTTTTGGGTTTTTTTGTGGGGGGGGGGGATGGGGGTTGGGAGTGTTTCTTTAATCCACAGATAAAATGAAAGGAATGGAAAAGTTATCCTTAAGGCTTTCTACTTTTTCTTCTCTTTTCATTAATTCATCGTACCCCCAGGGACTATCGAAGAGCATCTAGAAGTGAGATGTTGTAAAAAAAAACCACTTTGGAAATTTCTGATGTTTCCTAACACCACTGTACAAATGTTTTCTTATACATTCATGTCCTGTAATGACTCCTTTTATTCTTTTCGCTATCAGTGATACACATTAACAACCCATTTGTCAGTCAGCCATCAGGTTTGGATAAATGAATGACTCAACTTTGTGTTAGGAAACATTCAACCATAGTTTAGGATATCCAGACCTATTTAATCTCCTTTACCTTTCAATCTGCACAGCACTTCTCAATGCAAAGGTGTTGGAGAAATCTATTTCTCAGGGACTGATGACACCTTGAAGATTCAGAAGGGCTGGAAACTACAATCAACATTTGACTTTCATGAACCCCTAGAGAGCCATATCTGTCACACCTGAAATGCACAACAAATAGTACAATCCCTGACCTTAGCCTTTGTGGAGGTGAAAAATCTGTAGCAATAATATAGGGCAACCAGCATGGGTATTCTTCCTTGATATGCAGCTGGAATTCTCTGTTGGTAAAAAAAAAAAAAATCAGCATTGTCTTTTTCCCTTCAGTGGAGCTATACCTGCTGACAGCTGCTGAGCTTGTGGCCAGCAGTTTCCAATTGCTTGATTTTGTGTTAATTTCTGAATCAGGGAGGTACGTGGATGGTCCCAGACTACAGAATTTTCACTTCCATTAAAGTAAATCCAAATAGGTTTTGTGTAAAACTAAGAATTGGATACTGACTGTTGCTATCCTGCAGATTACCATACAAACACAATCTCCCTAGGTAGACATTTAATGTAGTTATGAAGCAATATTTCCTAGGAGTATCTTTCCTTTTCCTTTTTTTTTTTTTTTTTTTTTTTTTTTTTTTTTTTTTTTTCTGGCACATTTATAACAATTATGTCAAATAGTGAATTTAAATAATTTGAGTTGATTATATCTGGTTTGTGAAAACACACAGTTTGATATATTCACAAGTTTCAATTACTGTATGTGGAATGTAATTATCCAGAGTACAATGCTCCAGGGGAAGCAGTGCTTGTTAAATACCCCTTGTCTGAAATGTCATGATCTTTACCTTGTTTTTGTCCCAAAATTTGAGAATATAGGAACTTTTTTCAGTGACTGATCATCTAACAGATCCTGCTTTTAGAAGCTGAGTAAACAGAGTATAAAGAGAAAAAGAATTGTCACAAGCAGCAACCTATGTGTTATCACACAACCATAGAATCAACCAGGTTGGAAGAGACCTCCAAGCTCATCCAGTCCAACCTATCATCCAGCCCTATCCAATCAGCTAGACCATGGCACTAAGTGCCCCATCCAGCCTTTTCTTGAACACCTCCAGGGACAGCCCTGGGTAGCCCATTCCAATGGGAAACTTCTCTCTATGTGAACATATAAATGTATAAATTGTTTAATGTTGTGTCATGTCTTTCTGGCCACTGTTGGAGACTCTCCTGAGTACTGTTTTTACTCAATGAGAGTTTAGACTACAACATCATTGGTTTCAAAATAACTTTTCAACAAGAAACTTGGTAATGAGAATTTGTCAGCTGATTCATTAAGGATTCTTTAGAAGCAATTTTCTGAAAGGTATTGTAGCACTTTTAGTGTCCAGCAGTTCCTTAAGACAAAAAGATGAATTACCATCTGATCATAGAATCACAGAATAACTAAAGTCAGAAAAGACCTTTTAGATCAAGTGCAACTGTTGGGTCTCATTCTCTGGTTACACTAGCTGAGAGCTAAAACATGCAACCATCAACCCAACATTATCATCCCCACTAAACCATGTCTTGAAGTGCCATGTCTACATATTTTCTGAACATCTCCCTGGGATGGTGATTTCACCACCTTCCTCGTCAGCCTTTTTGAATGTCTAACCTCTCTTTCAGTAAACAAATTTATCCTAATGTCCAAGTGAAACCTCCCCTGGTGCAACTTGAGACCATTTCCTCTTGTCCTGTCACTTGTTATCAGGGAGAAGAGACTGACCTCCACCTGGCTTCAGTTTCCTTTCAGGAAGAAAGTGAGGTCTCTCTTCAGCCTCCTTTTCTGCAGATTAAACTCCAGTTCCTTCAGCCACTGATTGCAAGACTTGTTCTCTAGACACTTCACCAGCTTGGTTGCCCTTCTCTGTACACACTTCAGTGCCAAAATGTCCTTCTTCTAGTGGGGGGTCCAAAACTGAACATAATATCTGTGAGAGTTGCAACTACTCCCCACCCAAGCAGGAAAGACCTCCAGGTGAGGCTTGCAGGAGCTTATCTTTATCAAGTCTGAGGTCCTTTATTTGCTTGGAGAACCAGTTACAGTCAAACCAGCTGGGGTATAAATGGAATTATGTCATGGAGAGGAGCTTTATGGCTGGGGCTGTGGCTCTCATTCTTGCTTCACAGAAGCAGTTTTGGAATGCCTCCCCTTTAGATTGGAACCTAAGAAACCTCACCCCACCCTACTCCTTGGTGAGTACCTACATATCCTGGGTATCTGTGGGAGATGCTCCTTTTATGAGTGAATTGTATGCAAGTTTTGGTTCATCTACTCCAAAAGTTTAATAGTTTAGTTAGTTATTCAACATTATTTTCCCAACAGATGTCCAAATGTGTAACTTTATTGTGTTGGAAGGATAGCAGATTTAATTGTAATAAATCAGTGTCTGTCAGCTCCCTGCTTTATCTGTCTCCTTTGTGACAGCATCATAGAATCACAAAATCACAGATTCACAGAATTAACCAAGTTGGAAAAGACCTCTAAGATCATCGAATCCAACCTATCAGCTACCCCTTCTAATTAACTAAACCATGACACTAAGTGCCTTAACCAGCCTCCTCTTAAACACCTCCAGGGATGGTGACTCCACCACCTCCCTGGGCAGCCCATTCCAATGGGCAGTCACTCTTTTTGTGAAGAACTTCATAAATATATCTGGTTGGAAGAGATCTCAAAGATCATTCAATACAGTCTCACCAGAGCTGAGTACAGAGGCATCATCACATCTTCTGTCCTGCTGGCCAAGATATTTGGCTTCTTGGCCACCTGAACACACTGCTGGCTCATGTTCACCATCACCCTCAGGTCTTTTTGTCAGGAAGCTTTCCAGCCACTCTGCCCAAGCCTGTAGCATTGCTTGGGGTTGTTGTTACCCAAGGGCAGCATCTGGAACTTGGCCTCATTAAACCTGATATGACCCCAGCTAGCTCATTGATCCAGCCTGTCCAGATCTCTCTGCAGAGCCTTCCTACCTTCAAGCAGATCAACACTCCCACTCAATTGTCAAGTCCTGTCATTTGACATTGTAGGAAACATAGATCAAATGTGCTGCCTTCCACATATATCCTTCCAAATCCTACATAGCTCATAACTTCCAAAAATAAGACCAAACAAACCCAAACCCAAGAAAACCAAAACACTTAAAAAAAAACCCCAAAACAACCCAAAACCACAAAACCCAAAAAAAATTTGGCAACATGCTATAGAAACAAAGCAGGAGAGCTGAGGTCTGTGAAGGGTGGCAGGGGAAGGAAGTCAACATTTTGCAAGGGTACTGATCCCAGTGCTTACATCAATTTTCCCTTTTGTCCTTTTGAGACATCTCCTGCCAGCCCCAGCACCACAAACACCATCAATGATTTGATTTTTGCAAACTACACAGACCCATGCACAGAACTTCCCATATGGAAATACCAATTAAAATTTATATTATGGTTTTAAATATACAAAGTTTCAGAGCTGTTAAATTTGGTCCTCTCTAAAGCATCTGTGTATTCCATTTGCATTTCACAAAAAAAGCAGATTGGCATTAAAAAAATCCATTTTATTTGGGTTGCTATGATAACCCCAAATAACCCTAAATTCCTTCTGTTCATATTTACTCACATTCCTGGCTTTGGAAACTCCTTATCCTGTTGGTGCCTCTATTTTCTTTGCTTGTTTTCATATCTAGCATGGAATGCATATCTATTTATTTTGTTTGTGACAAAGACTGCAACAGACATGAAGGAAGACATTAATGATTATTCTTTATCCTTAAAAAAAAAGTCTGTCCTTTCTATTGTGTCATTTATATTAAAAAAATCTAATTATTATCATTAAAAGTTCAAATTTCCTTCCTCTTAAAGAGCTGAGATACATGATTTTGACAGGTTTTACAGTGGTTTGATTCGAACTTCTACTTTAAAGCAGCAGTAAAAGTATTTTTAACCATAGAGGTAAATAGGAATTTCATGCCTACTACAGGACAATTTATTTCTGATTAAGTGGAAATGAACAGAGTAACAAGTGAGGAAAAGCTTTCTTTTTGAAATAAATTGTGTACCCCCTGGGTGTACTCAATTGCAGCTTTACTTTGACAGAAGACAGCACCTTTCTATTGCTCTTCATGACACTTTACTGCTGTATCCTTAGCTGATATGCACTCCTAAAAAGCAAACGGGGTGGCATGTCACTCTTTAATGTGACCATTGTGCTCCAGAATGTTGCTTTTGTGTTCTGGTATTACATTTTTTTTAAAGATCATTGTAATAGGGGAAAAAAAAAAAAGAGTAAATGAAATCTATAATAATATAATTTAGTTTTGAGAGTCTTTGAATTAGATGAAAAATATAGAATCATAGAATCATAGAATGGTAAGGTTGGAAGGGACCTCAAGGATCATCTAGTTCCACCCCCCTGCCATAGGCAGGGACACCTCCCACTAGTACAGCTTACTCAAGGCCTTGTCCAACCTGGTCTTCAACACCTCCAGGGAGGAAGCAGCCACAACCTCCATGGGCAACCTGTGCCAGTGTCTCACCACCCTCACTGCAAA
>WBNM01033262.1:2344-17298 GCA_013399055.1 Ramphastos sulfuratus | reverse complement strand
GAGAGTCATTCCCCACTGGAATGGGCTGCCCAGGGAGGTGGTGGAGTCACCGTCCCTGGAGGTGTTCAAGGCACGTTTGGACGTGGCACTTGGTGCCATGGTCTAGTCTTGAGGTCTGTGGTGGTGGGTTGGACTTGATGATCTTTGAGGTCTCTTCCAACCTTGCTGATACTGTGATACTGTGATACTGTGATATTGACAAATCAAAGAAGAGCTATTAAAAAAATAAAAAGCCACCCATGAATGGTATGCAGAAGCCAAAACAGGTGCTCTGCCATGGGGACCTTTTATAAAATTGGGCTAGTTTTGAGCAAGAGCAAACCAGACTACCAGCACAGTAATGGCATATTTACTTTGGAAGAGGTCAGTGATACCAGCAATTTCCTGCAACTAATGAAGTTTTCTTGAAGACTACATCCTAAACAATTTTTCTTCCAAATATTGTTAGAGCTGTACTGCAGAAGTGTTCTTTATCATATTCTCCAAGGCAATAGAGATACCAAGTGTGTCCAAAATGTAAAAGTAATTCTTTGCCTTGGGAAAATCTTGGATTCCTGACTGAGTGGAAATAGCTGCAGTTCACTACACTGTCAACTACTGTCAATAATCCCAGCAGAAAGACTCTTCAGGCAGCGAGGCACAGATGAAGAAAAGTTTCCATCACAAGACTTCCAATAGGGCTCTAACTATGAGTTACTTCAATCAAAACACATTCATTATAGACTCGTACACTACACATTTCCAAAAGAAAAAACAACCCTTCTCAGGTTAATTCAGGTTACTTCTTATTTTTTCAGTCCAGTGTTAGAAAAGTAGATTGTAATAGGGGACAGTGGTACAAAGCATACTTTCATCTGCCTGTATAGCTAAACAAAAATTCCTTAAATATTTAAGCTGTGCTGTTGGGAGTCTCCCTTTCCCTTTATACAAGCAGATTCTCCTTATGAGTGTGACCTTAAATTTGATAATTTGCCCTTCTCTCCTGTCCTGAGATCCTTACTAGCAGCTAGAGAACCTGACTCACCTGTAATGGACACTCTGTTGCTGTTTCATTTGATTATTATGGTAGCTGATGTGGAAAAAAACCATCAAGTGTAACACTATAGGAAGGTTACTTCTTGGCTTTTATTTTAAAGGAACTAATGAATTTATATAGCAATATCAAATACTATGTCAGCTACGCCTTTTAATTATTAGGAAAAGCTTATTTTATAATTAGTAGATGATCTTAGAGGCATAAATCATTTAATGACTTGAAGGTTAGAGAACAGTATACACATAAACAGTTGTAAAATCAGAAAAAACATGAAAGGTTTAATAAAATTTTTGACATCTATGGAATAAATTAGTATTTAACCTTCTTGAGTGACAAAAGCATCCCCACCACAGGCTGGCTGTTTATGTGAAATGAATTGATAAATTCTACCTGACTGGATCCTCAGATTATGTGCTGGTTTGAGGCTAACTGAAATATTTTAATGAAAAGAATTAGATTATAGGCTGAGAAAAGCAACCAGTGGTGATGTCTACTTCACTCATAGGCTTGCTGAGATGTGTAAAAACAAGGACACAAACATAGATAAGACAGAGAGTCTCTCTCTCTGGGAGCCTTGTCTTCTCTCTGATGTGTAACCCAACTAATCACTCTGCTTCTAACCCCCCTGGCCCATCCTCCAAACTCACCTTGCACATAAGCCAGATCCTGAGCTAAGGTAGAGGGGTGGGAAGAAGGTGGAAGGGTGTTTGAGAGCCCCTCCTGGGGACTCTGGTTTCTGGGAGGGGAATTGTGTTTCTGTATTACCTTTAACTTGTATATGTCTGTAACTATTCCTGTCTATTGTGTATATCTCTGCTTGTACATTGTGCTGAGCTGTAAATAGAGCTTCAGTCCTTAACTTCCAGCCAGCTGAGACTAGTCTGGGGGATTTTTCATAGTGTGTATGGGGGGGTGGGTAACTCCCAAACCATCACAGATTAATGAATGGCTTTCAGGAGACTTCTGTTCACCACAGAGAGGTCCAGAAAGACAGGATAGTTGAAATATCTTTAGTGAACACAACTACTATTGACATTTCTGTCCAAAAAAGTAAAAATAAGGCTAGGAATCACAACAATCAGTAGATGTGCATTAGCTTTCAAGGATAACAGTTGATTCATGTTAGAATTTGCTTACATTTCAACCAAAAACCACAGAAGCCACTAGCATTTTTGAACTCACACTACAAACTTTATAGCATGCCTATGAATCATCTTCTTAGGCCTAAATTAATTTCCTTCAATTAAGGGCAGGTGAGTTGCCTAAACTTGAAGCCAAGTTACAAATTTCTAAAGAGAATCCTTTTTTTCTCCAGTAGAGCCATGACATTTCTAAACAATCCTAGTAACAGATAACCAAGGGCAGATCCTGTCTGACAAACCTAGTGGCCTTCTATGAACAGGTCACAACATTAACAGATGAGGGGTGAGCAACTGATGTCATTTACCTGGACCTGAGCAAAGCCTTCGACAGTGTCCTGCATGACATCCTGAGCTCCAAACTGGTGATACATGGGTTTGATGGATGGACCACTAAATGGATAAGAACTGGCTTGATGGCCACATCCAAAGAGTGGTTGTCAATGGCTCCATGTCCTAGCAGAGGCCAGTGACAAGTGGAGTCCCTCAGGGATCAGTACTGGGACCAGTCTTGTTTAACAACTTTGTTGACAACAAGGACAGTGGCATTGAGTGCACCCTCAACAGGTTTGCTGATGACACCAAGCTGTGTGGTGTGGCTGACATGCTGGAGGGAAGGGATCCATCCAGAGGGACCCTGGCAGGCTGGAGAGATGGGCACAAGCCAACCTCATGAGGTTCAACAAAACCAAGTGCAAGGTCCTGCTTCTGGGTCAAGGCAATCCCAAGCACTGATACAGGCTGGGCAGTGACTGGCTGGAGAGCAGCCCTGCGGAGAGGAACCTGGGGGTGCTGGTGGGTGAGAAACTCAATATGATCTGTCATTGTGCACTTGCAGCCCAGAAAGCCAACCAGAACCTGGGCTGCATCAAGAGAAGTGTGGCCAGCAGGTCGAGGGAAGTGATCCTCCCCCTCTACTCCGCTCTGGTGAGACTTCACTTGGAACACTGTGGCCAGTTCTCAAACCCCTATTAAAAAGTGATATGGACATGCTGGAACATGTCCAGAGAAGGGCCACAAGGATGATCAGAGGGCTGAAGTACCTCTCCTAGGAGGAGAGACTGAGGGAGTTGGGGCTATTCAGTCTGGAGAGGAGAAGACTCAGAGGTGACTCTATTGTGTACTTTCAGTATCAAAAAAGGACCTATAAAAAAGCTGGAGAGGGACATTTTAGGACTAGGGGGAATGGAACAAAGCTAGAAATGGGTAGATTCAGGCTGGATGTTAGGAAGAAGTTCTTCCCCATGAGGGTGGTGAGACCCTGGAATGGAGGTGGTTGAAGCCCCATTCCTGGAGGTGTTTAAGGCCAGGCTGGGGGAGGCTTTGGACAGTGTGTGGCCCATGGCAGGGGAGTTGTGGTCTATTCCAACCCTGACTTGTGGTGCATTCCAACCCTGACTGATTCTATGATTCTATAGGAATCCTCCTAAGACTTGGAGTAAATTGTGATGCATACTATATCCTTAGCAACCTAGATCTTTTCACTGCTGCTGCAAGGCAGTTCAAAGAGAGGTATTATTCAATTAATACAGAATAATACAGTGCAATTGCAGGCTATCAAAGAAAAAAGTTAGGCACTTGACAGAAGAAAAGAAATATGTTAGGTTGCTTACTCAAAGTAACAATATTTAATGTGATACAGTACTGAAGGCATTTCAAGTGAAGAACTGAAGGGGAGGAGTGAGCTTCAAGCTATCATTTCAAAACCTGGCTGCTTCAGTTTAAAGGACTAATTTCTCTGCCAAGACCAAGAACAGTAGAAGAGCTATGATTCTTTTCAGCAGGATGATTTGAAATGTTTACAGCAAGGGCCAAGATCACCTGTTTGATGAAAAGAAAAGTTCCTTGAGATTTTCTGAGACCACCTTTAGTGGTCTCTGTAACAAGTCAGGATGTCTACACACCAAACACAACAATAACCATCCCATTTTTTAAGCTATTTATGCTCCAAAAGTAAAAGTAAAGTTGCTACATAACCAGGGACAATCTAGGCTAGATGTCATAGGCACTTGAGGATATCCCTACAAAGAGGAGCACAGCAAAATGGTAACTGATAACATCNGAACTGCACGCAGGACTCCAGGAGAGGTTTAAAGACTATGGTAATAGGACACCAACATGTCTTGACAATCTCAGAGTAGAGACCAGTTCTGGTGTGATCTGGTCTATGAATAAGGTTTTAACAACAAAGGATGAGTCGGAATTTAAACTCTAAATCTTTCACAGGTTAAATATAAATAAGTGTGTAGTCAGTTCTGACTCAACTACCCTTGTATCTTCTAAACTGTGATAATTTTCTCCAGCTATAATACAGATTCTCTCTCTAACACAGGTTTATTCTTTCAGTGACGAAGACGTTTTGATTAGAAATCTTTAGGTGAAATTCAGAAGATATCATCCTCTGTTTTTAAATGAAATTGTTCCTACGTTTTTCAGCACAGAAATGAGCATTCAGATTTAGGCACTGGAGTGGTGATCACAGAAGTGTCTGTTTAGGATCATCTCTGCCCTGAGATTTTTCATAAATTTTATCTCTGATTCCCCAATGAGCTCAGCTAACAATCAGTGTCTTGTTGGAGAGCTTCGAGAAAAAAAAATGTCTTTTCAATCTGCCTGCAAGGTCAAAAAAACTTTCAGCAGGGTTTAATACACGTACACAAGCTTGATGTATTGAAGTGCTGCATTCTTTTACAATGTTAACAGTTTGATGAGAATATCAATTAAACATGACTGTGTAGTTAAGATTTCCATCTCCAAATGCAGCTGCAGCGAATAACCGGACTGCTAATCAAAGCAGTGTCATAATTTAGCACTGATGAGGAAAGCAGTAGCCATCAGAAGGGAACGACAGAAAGGAGGCAGCTGCTTTCATATCATTTCAGTGTCCATTTCTCTAATGAGCCTGAGGAGACAATTCCCTGATGACTATTCATTAATTAATGGCATTTATGAGAGGAGAAGAGCTATCAGTATGCAAACAAGTAGAGAGCAGGTGATGACGGTTTTGTTTGCAGGCTATGAGCATATTGAGGGAAAACAGCTTTGGAATAAAGTAAATAACCTGAAAGGGATATTTAGCAGAATGCTGAGTTCCCAGTTCTTCATCTGGGCAGCAGTGAAATGTGGCTTACAGCTTAATGGAGGGATGTTATTAAATTAAATTCTTTAAATATCCATAATCAGATCAGGAATAACGAAGGAATGAACCAAGAGGATTCACAGAATCGCAGAATTCAACGCATGGCTCTTTCCCTTTATGAGTGAATACATTTTGCCCTGACTTCATTGCATTAATCAACAGTTAGATCCTGCTAGGAACCAGTCTCCTTTCAGCTTAGTGTTATAAAAAGTTATCCCAATGACTTTCCCTCTGCTTGAGAAGCCAAAAATGCCTAGAGTGAGTTTTGAAGGCAAACTAAACTCTTTCTCAGTCATGAAGATTTCAGGGTACGAAGCAGATTGTTCCAAAATCAATCTGCAGAGATTAATAAAAAGAAGATGATACCACAGTGCTGGTCATCAGGCACCTTTGTGTCAGGCTGGAGATTCTTTGCATATGTATGGCATGGTAGGGGAGCTGAGATCACACAATTGATTGTGGTCTCATGGTATCTGCTCACAAAGAGATTCTTTGAACCTCTTTGCACAACTTGAATTCATGTAATATTAAACACCCTCAGGCCGGATTCCAGTTCTTCCTCTTTGTTCTGGTTAGAAAGGGTAAAGTAGCTGGTTTTTGACATGTTTGCACTGAAGAAAATACCTGATAATGCTGATTTTGTCCCTTTCCTACTGGGAGCATTTTGTGTAGGATGTGTGAGGAACTGGGTTGAGCTCAGATCTACAAGTACAAGCTCCTTAAAGACTTGATGTTAGCAGCATATATCAGAGCAGTCACAAGTCTGTGATAAACAGGATGGGCTGAGACAATGACTGGACAGGCAAGACAGACTCCAAACACAAAAGCTCAATATCCCATCACGTTTTGGGGTTTTACATTGGGAAAGGCCACGGTGACAATCACACTTGTAAGATATGCCACTTTTAGAAGTCTGTTCCACAGAATCTTACATCTCTTACATATGCAGTAGCCAAACACAAGGAATTCATTCTTGACACTATATACCACACACAAACTGCTCCACATATGTTCACAGGGTGGGTAGCTACAGCACATGCTTTTTTTTCTACTGAAGTTTCTAAATGTCAACAATGTTACACATTTTTCTCAATGGCTTTTCTATCGTGGGGATGATGCAGAAGTAAACAAACAAGGAGAAGAACTGACTAATTTTATCCAAAGTCATAAGCAATGATTTCATGCAAAACATGTTTGGAATGCATCATTAAAAAAAAAAAAAAAAATCATAGTGATGAATATGAGGAAATACAGAACCCAGAAATCCCTCCTCGCTTTACATTATATTGTTTCATCTAATCTTTAATACCCTGGAGGGAGGAAGGGAATTTTGGTAACACTATGGAGACTTGGGCAGCTAGAGATAAGGCATAAATAATAAGGTCTTCACTTCCATCATTGTGTATTTCAAGTTTGACTTTAAATAGTTATATTAAATATTCTTAATTTCATTACAGTGGTCACCTCTTCACAATTTTTTTCTAAAGATCTATAGCTCCAGGAGACCTATGAACACCTCACTTTTTTTATTTATTATAAATTATTATTTTTAAAAAAACCCAACCAAGCCAGAAAGAAGAAAGTAAAAATGTGTATTTTAAAATACTGTTCTAATGTTTTAGCCAGTCTTGGGTCTCTGATTTGTTTTGCATTGCAAGGGATACTCTGTCTAATTTCTTATCCTGTCTTCTTGGGAATGACAGTACCAGCTTTCTGTAGGAAAGGGCTGGATTTCTACATCTCTCTGCCTAAGTGAAATTCATTTACTGACTCAAATATGGTTGAAAATTTCAAAATCTTTTTGGTACAAATGCAAGATAACTGAGAACAATAAGAGCAAGTAATAAGTAAGCAAATTATCTTAGTCCCCTTCTCACTACATACAGTCATGGAAGGCTGTGTGGTAGAGAGTGGAAGCCTGTCTTGTTTCACTGAATAGTATTTAATTGACTTCTAATAATGATATAATATGATGTGAAGTTGCTCAGAGGGCTGGAGCAGCTTTGCTATAGGGACAAGCTGCGAGACCTGGGGCTCTGCAGCCTGGAGAAGAGAAGGCTTCCAGGAGACCTTAGAGTAGCCTTCCAGTATCTGAAGGGGCTTGCAGGAAGGCTGGGGAGAGACTATTGACAAGGTCTTGCAATGACAGGGCAAGGGGCAATGGGTTTAAAGTGGCAGAGGGGAGATTGAAACTGGATGTTAGGAGGAAGTTGTTTGCAGTGAGGGTGGTGAGACACTGGCACAGGTTGCCCAGGGAGGTTGTGGCTGCTCCCTCCCTGGAGGTGTTCAAGGCCAGGTTGGACGAGGCCTTGAGTGAGCTGTACTAGTGGGAGGTGTCCCTGCCTATGGCAGGGGGTTGGAACTAGATGATCTTTGAGGGCCCATCCAACCTTACCATTCTATGATTCTACGATTCTATAATATGCAGCTTTCTTGGCCCAACCATTTCATTGGTGGGAATGCACTCTCTGAAATTAAGCCATATGAGCTACTAATTACAAACAGCCATTCATAGTTGAAATTTGCCTTTTGTATTTCAATGAGAAAGGTTGCAAATTTTCACCATTTATCTCTTTTCATGTCTGTAAAACGTATGTGTAATGCCATCTTCAATCCAACCACCAGGGAAATTATCACACATGTGAATCCACATATATTTTAAATTAGCTGAAATGAGTATTATAGGAAAGGTGTCCACCAGAACAGATATATTGCCCCCGCCCCCCACCTTGTGCCAGGCTGCCAAACCAAATTGGCACATACATGAGACAGCAAAACTATCAGGTGATGATCCTAAAGAAACCTGGGACAAATCCATATGTGATTCAAAAGAATCTCAGCATTCTTAATTTATAACCAAATTAATAAACCATTAATTTATAACCAAATTTATAACCATTCTTAATTTATAACCAAAATTATATCAAGGGAAGGAGGGAGAGGAGTTGTTCTTAAGAGCAGGGAAAAAAAATAGAAGAATCAAAATCATTGTTTTGTATCTTTTTCTCTTTTTAACCATTGATACCACCAGCTAAGCAGCTCTTTCAGACATGCATGGCCTTGCTCTACTGATCACCAAAGATCTGGTCAAACAATCAGGAACAAAACAACCATCAAAATACAAATAACTCATATCCAAGCTGCATCCTTCCCTCTTTCCTAATTGGCACCCTGCTTGGTGCAGCTAAAGCACACAATGGTGACTCAGACCTCCAAAACCAGCTCACCTGATTGTACCACATTAAATCATAAAATTAATAGCTTTATCCACTCCTTTCATTTGGCACCACTTTTTCCTCTGACACAGCATCACCATACAGAAACAATTCTTAACTGATTTCACAGTCAGTGGTAGATCAGAACTGATGGCAGGTGTTCTTAAAATATACATAGTCCACATCATGTACACTCACCTTAATAAAGCCAGCAGGACATCTGCAGAGATCTAGTGAAAATACAGACAACTTCCTAAAGAAGAAAAAGAAAAAAAAAATATATACATAAATATATACAAAGTCTGTAATCAAAACTATGACTGTGAAATACATGAAGATAGTCTGCCTGGTGAGAACTTTGTATCTCAGCAACACATCAAGATGCACATCCTCTTCTTCCCCCTTGGCCTTTGGTTAACCACAACTGTAGATGAACATTTAAACATATTTTCTCCTAATTTTTATTTTTCTTGTGCCAGGTCTGATCAGCACATGAAATTTGCCTATATATTGCATCAGAAGTGAGAGAGGATATTAATAATGATTGAAATACTTGCTGGTCTTATCTTTTATGATATGAGTAACAGGATAACTAATTTAGAAACAACAGCTGAATCTTCTCTCTGGATTTCTAGAAGATTATTATTTTCAGTTTTACAGCTTTTTTCATTACTCCCAATGGCTATATACATATATTTTTTTAATATATTTAATGAAGTCCTAAAACTAATGAAAACATAGAAGTTAAAATAAGAATCACTATTAAGTTTAAAACAGAAGTAATTATATTATCTTGCTGTTTTTCATAAAAAGGTAAGACAATTAGTAACAAAAAATCAAACAATGCAGAAGACTTCAGAGTGATGGAAAGATTGAACTGTTTGCAAAAATCAAGGGGACACTGAAAAGACTCAAAGAGGAAGAAAAAAAATAAAGGAAAAAAGAAACAGTTAAGATGTTCAATGCACTTCTAAAACTCATTAATATAAAGTATCTCTGACACAAGAAGTGGTCATTAAAACAGGGAAGAGGCCTCATGTCTGACTTCACAAAGAAGTAAAAATTAGTGATTTTTTTAAGCCCTGTCCCTGCTCTCTGACTGTTTGGTGGTCTCTTTTTGATTAGTTAGTTGTTTTTTTGTGTTTGTTTGTTTGTTTTTTGTTTTGTTTTGTTTTGTTTTTTTCCAGTTCTGATGGCAGAAATCACTTAAATATGTTGTTTTCATTGATGAAAGGGCCAAATGAAATATTTCAAGGACAGGTTTCAGGATTTGTTTTCAACTACTCAGACATGGGATGGATTAAAAAAAAGCTTAGAAGTCAGAAGCTGAATTATCATTGATTTACCTTTAATTTTCTTATGTGTGTATGTCCTAAAAGACTGAGAGGATGAGTCCATAAATGCAACCTGTATTGCAATCCAATTTTACATCCTACACCAGTTACTGCAGAAAAAGCACCCAAGTTACAACACACATTTTAAGATCTTTTTAGAGTATTTTTTTCCTAACAGCCAAATACAAAGTTTAGCTTTGACTTTTTCCTCAAGTTTGCTGCCCACAGAGACTGACCTGTACTAGTGGGAGGTGTCCCTGCCTGTGGCAGGGGGTTGGAACTAGATGATCTTTGATGTCCCTTCCAACCTTACTATTCTATGATTCTATGATTCTATGATTCTATGACCTCCTTGTTTCAAATCCAAGTTCCTGCTTCTCCTTTTGCACTTTGTTTTGCTTTAATAATACAGTTAAAGGAATATCTTACCTTCTTGCAAAGCTGAAGACCCCATTCAAAAGAGTTCACTAATGACCCCTTGTATCTTCCTACTCAAGCTCGTAACACCAACTGCTCACTTAAAGATTGTTTGCACTCAGACATTAACTTCTACCAACTGTGCCATAAACTGTTCCTAAAGTGAACATGAGCAAAGAGGACATTACAGTTCCAGCTGGAACAAATACAATGCCTTGAGGAAGGAATCTGTGAGGAAGATGCAGGCATTAGGTATTTCTGAAAGTTGCAAAGGGATGTGACACTTGTCAGTAAAGTTTCTCCAGAAGGAGAAAAGAAAATGTCTGAGATATATGAAATAGGTGCAGAAGAGAATGAAGCTCTAAATTAATTTCTCTAGGGAGTAAAAATGAGATTGACCATGTTTATTTTATCTATGGCTGGTTGCATATATTTTTTTTTTGCTTCGTTGTTCAGTTTCTGTTTCAGATTGTGAAGAAAGATGGGAGGCAGGCAAACAATGTGCTTTTAAAAAATTCATTAGAATTGTAAATACTGGAGGTCCATTCACTCAGGAGAGATCAGCAGGTGTTTTATATATGAAATCTGCAAAGCTTTTGTTTGATTTTTCAGGGGCGGAGGGTGGGGGAGAGTAATTTAGTGCAGATCACAGAGTTAACCTGTAAGAGATGAAAAATAGTCCAATCAATCCTCCAACACTTCAATTTTGTATTCTGTGACTGAATAATCAGATCCTTCAAACTCTGCAGCAGAATTTAATCTAGAATTTATATGAGAGCATAAGCTCCAGATCACATCACTCCTCCATTTCCTTAAGCTTAATGTTAGCATGGCTATGACATTGTAATGACTATGTCAAAGCAAATTCTGAAGTCACATGCTTGGGAACATCATTTATGCAACACTTTTAGGAGGCAGCAAACAGCTCAGCCTTCTTGTTGACTGTAAGAAAGAGGCCAGTCTCAACCAGAAAACTTGATAGCTATAATTTCTACTTCCTGACACGTGTTTATGAGTGTTTTAACCAGTGTGTGTTCATACCCAGTATGCTCCATGATCATAGTATTTACTGTAGCTTTACAGTGGAATATCTGCCTTGTGAGGGATGGCTGAGGGAGCTGCGTCTCCTTAGCTTGGAGGTACTGTTTATAGAAAAAGAGAATCATAGAATCATAGAATGGTAAGATTGGAAGGGACCTCAACAATCATCTGGTTCCAATCCCCTGCCATAGACAGGGACACCTCCCACTAGTACAGGTTACTCAAGGCCTCCTCCAACCTGGCCTTGAACACCTCCTGGAAGGGAGCAGCCACAACCTCCCTGGGCAACCTGTGCCAGTGTCTCACCACCCTCACTGTAAAGGATGAGTGTCAGGGCAGAGCCAGTGATGTCCAATACTCATATAAGGGACAACGAGTGCAAGCTTGGAGCATAGGAGGTTCCACATAAATGCAAGGAAAAAGCTTTTTCACTGTGAACCCTGGAAGACGCTGCCCAGAGAGGATGTGGAGTCTCCTTCTCTGCAGAAACTCAAGACCCACCTCAATGCATTCTTGTGTGACCTGCTCTAGGATTCTTGCTCTGGCACAGAGTTTGGACTAGATGATCTTTTGAGGTCACTTCCAATCCCTAACATTCTGTGATTCTGCGATTAATGTGCATTTATTCATTTCAGTTGCATTTACTCTCAGTTCAACTCAGTGTTCCTGGGAAAAGAGTCGGGTTCACAGTTTTTATGATTATTTTGGATCTTTTCAAATAGATGTGAAACAAAGCACTGGAATGAGTAATTTCACTTAATTTATGCCAGCTATTATTAATTTTTTCTTTATTTTCCATTTATTATAAATGCACATGACTTATGGGAGATGTTGGTTCTCGTGGAGGAAAAAAAATCTCTCTCATAAATTCCACTGAGTTACAAACTATTTTAAGTGGCTGTATAACTGAGGAGCTCAAAAATATGCCTGATTTCAGCATTGGAATTACTATATTTTTAATTTTCCAACAGATTGGCCATAGTTCCAAAGGTTTCATCTGAAGCCGTCTGGTCTATTTAAAGGGCAAAATCTACTTAACTGTTCAAAAGGCACTTGATCCTATGAATGCACTTTGCTAGGAATGGGATAGTTATTTTCCAGGCTAGTTAAAAGCTATTACTCACTGGAACACAAACAGATTGTGGGAAGGAACATTCATGCTGATGACTGGCAGCCTGACAAAGTAAAAAGGGAAATATGGCCCTTGCCTGAATTCAGCTGCACTGACTCTATCTGTTCCAAACATTTGACTCAACTCCATTCTTCTCATGATACTTATGACAATAATGGGATAACAGATTTATGTCATGAAGGCACTGACCTTTGTTAGAGGGAACATTTTGACAGGAAAAGATGTGATATGCTGCTATGCTCTATAATTTTGACAATGATTGACACTAAGGCTTTATATCGACATGGCAAGGCTTTTGCTTCTCTTTTTACATTGTCATCCTTGGAATTACTCCTAGTTTTTTTTAGGATTTTTGATCACATAAACTTTCTCTGATTAAATTGCTAAAAGGAGACAATTCATATTGCTGGGAAGCCTTGATTCACTTACAGCCATAAAGTCATTTACACTCTAGGGTAAGATGAATTTGGGGTAAAGTGACGGGTAAACCTAGTGAACACTGATGCTTCTGCTTTCACTCAAAGATGAGGATATTTCCTGCCATGATATTGGATGTTTTATGTTGATGATGAACACTTGGTTTTGCTCATTTTTTTCCATTGAGGAGCTAAGTTTGATGGACTGTGATAAAATTTGAGCTTTAAGAAAAGACACAAAATTTGAATATAGTCAATATACGGATGGAATTATATTTTGTTTTTCTTCAGGATGGGTAAGTAAAGAAACTTCATCACCACAGTAGCAAAGAAATCCATCCATAAGAAAAAGCCATCTATCTGGACAGTCAGAGAAAGTGAAGGAGGTAGAGGAACAGAAGAAGCCTTTTGCTCAAAAATAGAGTGCAAATCTTAGAATCATAGAATGGTAAGGTTGGAAGAGACCTCAAAGATCATCTAGTTCCAATCCCCTGCTATAGGCAGGGACCCCTCCCACTAGAACAGGTCACTCAAGGCCTCATCCAACCTGGCCTTGAACACCGCCAGGGAGGGAGCAGCCACAACTTCCCTGGGCAACCTGTGCCACTGTCTCACCACCCTCACTGTAAATGTTCATTATCTTTTTTTGAATTAGAAATATAAGCTTCAGGAGTCAAACTGAACTGTAAATTCTGCCTGTTTTTCCTACATGAGTGATGACCTCTTATTTTGGGGTGATTGTAGTACAGCAATGTGGTATGGCTTGCACTGTTCAACTCTTCTGGGTGTTTTTTAGACTAGCATGAGAAATATCTTCAGTGTCGTTTGGTGCAAACAAAACTGACAGTCTCTGCCCTGGAGGATCTTATCTTGCATACTCTTACACACAAGTCATTTCATTCCCTTGCAGTTTATTTCTGTTCCCAGTGAAAACCACTGGTGAAATTCCCAGTAATTCCAACAGAGGAGGATCAAGACAAAGAATATTAACATTGACTTATGTGAGAGCTCTCCAAGAACACATCACACTGGAATGCAATCAAAGCAATGAACACTCGTTTTTCGTCTTTCACCTTCCATGATTTAGGTATAAAATTGCCTAGATGTAGCATCACTTTTCATTCAATTCTCTGAGTGACATATAATGAGGTTTCATTGTTCACCATGACACTTTGACAAATGTTGTGTTACTATTGCTCTTAAGAGTGACTATACAGAACATCCCCACTCAGAAACATAGCTCAAGCATAGTGAGAATCTGAATGAATTATGCATGAACCATGAGAAGGGAAGCAAATGTTAACTAATTTAAAAATGGGTCCAAATCATGACAATTTAGTTGATGACAAGTGAAGTCATTCTTCTACAATATTAACCATGTCCCTTCTGTGAGACTGATTTGCAGAGCAGAAAAGGTCATTTTCCAGACAAATGGGGAATTTCCCAAGCAGAGGGGAGTTCAGCTTCTACATGCCAGATATAATGAGAACCAATAAATTAGGCAAAGCTCCTGTTTACCTAAGCTGAAATATTGATGACCAAGCTCATGAGAATGCTAATGTCTACATTCATCTTTTCTTGAAATTTAAAGCACAGTAGCACCTTGTGATAGATCTATACATCACAGCTAGAGCAACATTAGGAAGGGTACCAACCACAGAATGCAAATACAAGGATACTGAATAATTCCAGCCTTTTCAACACAAATTTCACTTTTATCTACTACAATGAAACAAGTACTAAGAACAAACTGTATGGCTTGAAGTACTGATAGTAGAAGCGCAGCCCAGACAGCCAACCGAGTGCTGGGCTGCAGCAAGAGCAGTGTGGGCAGCAGGGCAAGGGAGGGGATTCTGCCCCTTTGCTCTGCTCTCATCAGACCCCATCTGGAGTGCTGTGTGCAGTTCTGGAGCCCCCACCACAGGAAGGACATGGAAATGTTGGAGTGGGTCCAGAGGAGGCCATGAAGATGCTCAGAGGGCTGGAGCATCTCTGCTATGAGGACAGGTTACAAGAGTTGGGGCTCTTCAGTCTGGAGAGCATCGAGGAGACCTTATAGTAGCATTCCAGTATCTGAAGGGGGCC
>WBNM01033257.1:2348-15333 GCA_013399055.1 Ramphastos sulfuratus | reverse complement strand
ATTTAGCACAAGCAATCTGGTTGGTAAATAATAGGAGTTCTATAGAACAGAGCAGGACATGCACAATCAGATTTGATCCAAACAGTAGATGGTCATAAATTTCTTGTTGTAGGTGAAAAGAATCTGTTAGGAAAATCTGTTTGGGGATTTTCTTCTTCGGGCGAAGGGCAAACATGTCCAAGGGGTGGTTTCCACTGAATGTCCTAGTCATACATACTGGGTAATGCAGGAGAATGGTGAAATCCAGTGTATTTCACTGAGAAATCTAACCTTATCTGAGAGAGTTTAAATTCAGAGTGTATAATACAAGCTGTTCTAGGTATTATCTGGCATCCAAGGAATCTATGAGAGAATCTATGGTATGTGAACACGAACCCAATGTCTCCTGGGAGTCCCTGTTCTCATCTCATCTGTGAGGAGACAAACTGTTTCCTGTTTTCTGAGCTTTTGATTTACCTACATCTGAGATAGCTGGAATGAAGCATGAACTGAACTCGTAATATTCATTATTGTAAATATTGTTTTAGATTAGACAGATAATTCTCAGAAAAACTCTGAGTCATATAGAGGGGTGGATTGTGCTGGTTTGAGGCTAATTGGAATATTTTACTGAGAGAAATTAAATCCTTAGCTGTGAGAAGAAAGAAAAAACACAACAGTAACCTATATCACTCCTTCTTCTGCTGAGAAGCACAGCTAGTCAAAACATAGACAAGCACTCACTTCTCACACACTTCTGAGTTAGTTCTCAGTAGTTGTTCTGCTCCTTTCACTCCAGCAGTCTGTGGCTGCTTTATGCCTTAACTCTAATCCAACCTAACCCTTTATTTCATCTAATCTCCTTGTCATCTTTTTAACATCTCGCCTCTGATCTCCAGATTTATTATGTGAGACATACTGGTATTGATCTGGTTATTTCTGAAGGTAGGGAAAAAAGCAGGAAAGGGGAGGAAGGAGGTTTGGTTCAGGATACTCCTGGCAATCTGATTGTTTTGGAGGGAATTTCGTGTTTCTGTATTACTTTTAACTTGTATATAACTGTATATTGTGTATATATATGTTTGTAAATTGTNTGCAGCGTAATTTCACAACATGGAAATCTAGAAGAACAAATCTTCCTCCTCTGGACAGAGATATTGCTAATCTCTGTTCTCCAGACCTTGACAGAAGTGTGAACTGAACTTGTAAATTCATTACTGTAAATATTGGTTTAGCTTAGACAGATAGTTTTCAGCAAAACACTGAGTGATATAGAGGGGTGGATTGTGCTGGTTTGAGGCTAATTGGAATATTTTACTGACAGAAATTAAATTCTTAGCTGTGAGAAGAAAGAAAAAAACACAACAGTAACCTATATCACTCCTTCTTCTGCTGAGAAGCGCAGCTAGTCAGAACATAGACAAGACACTCACTTCTCACACACTTCTGAGTTAGTTCTCAGTTGTTCTGCTCCTTCACTCTGGTGGTCTGTGGTTGCTTCTGCCTTAACTCTAATCCCACCTAACCTTTTATTTCCTCTAACCTCCTTGTTGTCTTTTTGACATCTCACCTCAGATCTCTCCAGATTTATCAGGTGAGACAGGGATTGATCTGGTTATTTCTGAAGCCAGAGAAAGAGGAGGAAGAGGGGGGAGGTTTGGGTCGGGGTCCTCCTGGTAATCTGATTGTTCTGGAGGGAACTTTGTGTTTCTGTATTGCTTTTAACTTTTATATAACTATAAATATTTGTGTACATTGTATATATAGACGCTTGTAAACTGTGCTAAGCTTTAAATATAGCTTCATTCTTTAACTTCCAGCCAGCTGAGTCTAGTCTGGGTGATTTAATTGGGGGGAGGGTGTGACTCCCAAACCATCACAGGTTCTGAAATAAATTTCCATAATTCTCTTGCAAATTTGCGGAGGGAAACAGCTTCAACATAGTCAAGCTAAAACACACAGAACACCTTTGTCTTTGGAACAAGTGCTGCTTCATCTGCTTGTAGTTTCTAACAGTTAAAAGGGATTATTGTAGAGGATTATTCAGGCCACATCCTTAAAATTAATCCACATTTATGCAGAAACTGGTTGCATTTTCAGGAGTTCAGAAAACTAGTTACTAGGAAAACAAATCTTTTAGAAGATTTGCACTTTCAGCAAGAAAGCTAGTGCCAGGAAGGTTCGCAACACCTTAACAGATTATCTGATCTCTGTGTTGGAGAAGTAACTGACTCATACTTGCAAGACTTTGACGTGCTTGCATTACTCATAGTATGGAAGTGCAAAGCACTATGACCTTATATTTACTGAGCCAGAAGGATCAGAAGGAAGACTGTTATGAAGAAGGGTAGAGAGGCAAAAGCACTGGGGAAAACTAAAGTATTCCTTTTGGACTTACTCATTCTTTAAACCACATAGTTCAACAAACAGGGCTTATTGTTGAAGGTTGTCAGTGAAGCTAGGTTTCAACACAGAGCTGGCAGCATTCCAAGTCAACAGAACTTGTGACCAGGATAGTGTCCTACAGAGAGAGTAGTGTGTATCCTGTTCTTCCCCACAGTGTCACCTAAAACCTCTCAGCAAAATGCTTAAATCTTATCCCTTTGGACAACAAGCAAGTTTTTAAAATCTAATCAAATGTCAATAAAACAAGTGCCCAAACCCAAACAAATAAAAAATAATCATATGCAATATAGACACTAGGACAAAACAAAGACAAACAGTGTTTAATGCAGGGTCACATAAGTAGATGTATTTCATGCCCTTCTACTTGTCTGCTAGCTGCCAGGCAGGGCCCTGATTCAGCAGTGGCTAATTATACATATTTTTAAGCTTAGATACATTTATGTTTTTACTCTGATTCATTGTCTATGTGGTTCTTATGGTTATAACAATGACAATGATATTCCTAGCAATTAGAACATTTAAAAATCCATAGCTCAGGAAAAATGGATATTACATTATCCTCATGATTCTACTAACTTTATTTGTTCAGTTTTTCACTACAGCAATTTTGCAAGGAGAAATCCAGATATTTCCCTCCAGGTTTTCTTGTCTCATAAATATTTTATTAGGGAAGCAGACAGTGAATAGATAAAGATGCTTTCTACCTGGACAACCTTTCATAAAGCATGTTCATAAATCAAGGTATCAAAGATAAACAAAGCTGTCAGGCTGATGTAGGTAATGATATCCAGTTTGCGCTTATGAATACAGGATACAAAATCTAGTGACTAAAGAATGTCATAGAGCTGAAGTTATTTACAAACTGTGACTAGAAGCACTTAAAATCACTAGCAATTCAGGATCTGCAGAACAGGTGACATATTGTTGATGCAAATGAGCAAAGGAATACCAGACAGTAAGCTCTGGTTTGAGAAAGATTTATTTGAAATCTGTGAGAATCCTCCTCTTAATTCTGCTTGAAATATACCAGGCATGGACAGTTAGATTGCCCTGAGAAAGTCTGGGTTTTTTTTGTTCACCATCAATATGCAGCAGTTGGGAATATATTACTGTCTCACATATTTGCTGAAAGGGACGTAATTTCTTTAGTTTCCAAAAATCTTTTCTTTATAAAAGCATATGCATATGTAGGCATAGGTTCTGCTTTCCTAAATTTCATCCCCTAGTATACCATATAATGAGACTGAAAGGAAGAATAATAGCCATTGTAAGAATGGGTAGGAGTCTAAACAAAACCAAGACCAATTGACACATGGTATAAAGCTGAGTGTATTTTTATCTTGTTTTAAAGCCATTTAGTGATTTATACCTAAAAGCAGATTTCAGTTGTTAAAGATATAACATATGCATCTAAAACAAAATGGCAACACATATTTCTGGCAGCTGTGATGCACTCGTTTGGCACTTTGCAACACCACTGCTGCCTGCTGAGCACATGGCTCCCTTGGACCTTACATCTTTCCTCTTTTGTTCCATGAGAACTCTTGCTGCACTAGCAGCAAGATACACATGGGGGCTAAAGGACTCAGGCGGTATTTTGTTCAGCATTTCCTGACAGGCCCGTTTTTTCCTTCACAGTGCCAGATTTTCCATCATTGCCTCTTCCTCTCCTCCCCTTCTACTGTCTCTGATTTCCTGCCCACAGTAATTCCCACAGTGGCCAGTGTGCTAGCTTGGCAGATAGGCAATGCAGGTGCCCACTCACTTCATTCTGCTGCAGCAAAGGCATCTGCATCAACATCTGACCTTTTCTGGCCTTGCCATGGGCTATGCAGAGCAAAAAGCTGTTCCTGTTTATAAGAACAATATTCAAGAGAGAAAATAAATTCCGAGGTAAAAATGAATGCCTAACCATATGCCATAATCACTGAGGTCAATTTACTCCAGTGTCAGTACATTTGAAATGGTGTTACTTTCAACAAAGACCAGCTCACTGGATAACAAAGTTGTTGCATGTTATAATTTTACAGCATATTTTAAAATATGAGCTATCCAATATGCAGAAGAACCTTTGACCTGTCCTTTTTCTTCTGAAAGTAGAATGATGTGGATGACTAACATCCTTATGCCCTAAGACAGCACAGATATAAAGTTGCACAGTACAGGAACAGGCTCAGACTGTGGCCAGAAAAGCATGAATATTTCTATAGTCTTTTTCTGGAGACTTTAAGCAAAATTGCTAATACAAACTAAAGAAAGGGAAGTCAAATCAATTCCCCTTTCAGATTTGCTCTTTCATGTTCACATTATCCTGTGATATTGTTCAGAGTCTCAGAAGGAAGGAAGAATATGTATTTTATATATTTATGCTACCAGTTTAAGCTGAAAATCAAGCCAATAATATCAACTCAGAATTCAGCTGTGTACCTACCACATGAGAAGTTGTGAACATTTTATGCTACACTGGAATGACTTACAGCTTTTACATTGAAAACTCAGTAATACCTGTCTATAGCAGGTTCCCATTTGATGCATTTCAGTCAAGTCTCATGCAATCAAAACTGTTCAAGGTAATTATCTTACTTAATGAAACAGTGCAGACAATAAAATGAGGGACTTGAATTAACGAATAAAAGCTCAGAAAGCAGAAGCAACTTCTGAACTCCATCTACAAATAAAAGAAGTGATTGGAAAACATTCCCATTATCGCTCTTATTGAGCTTTAGGAGAGCCCTTATTAATATAAATACAGCCTTTTTTTAAAACAAAAAAGAGACATGCTTCAAAGGCATTGGTCCAAAGGGCTGCGCTGTTCAAAAATAAAATATTTCTTATGATTATGCCATAAGCCATCTTGATATGTTCCTCACCATATTTTGAAAATGCAGTGACTTTTTAAAAAAAAGTTATTTATATTTTAAATATTCCTTGATTTGGCTGTTGCCTTCACTTTCCAGGGATCAGCCACTGAGAAAGCATAAAAGAATCTCTGTGGACGATCTTAAGAGGATGACTCAACTGTTGTGCAATGATTTCAGCCCCCAACACTTCAGTCTAGAACTTTAACAAGATTTTTACTAAAAGAAAAAAAAAATAAGAAGGAGTAAGGAGAAAGATAGTAGACCAAAGATCTGCACTGCTCTAGGGTTTGCTCTATTAAGAAATTCTTCTTGGATTCAAGTTTTTTAGCTTAACATATTTGGCTACTAGGTACGAAACTCCTCTCCTCGAATCTCCTCTCCTCGAATCTCCTCTCCTCGAATCTCCTCTCCTCGACTCTCCTCAAATCTCCTCGAATGTCCTCTCCTCGAATGTTCTCTTCTAGAATGTCCTCTCCTAGAATATCCTCGAATCTCCTCTCCTAGAATCTCCTTGAATCTCCTAGAATCTCCTCCTCTCCTAAAATCTTCTCTCCTCTCCTAGTATCTTCTCTCCTCTCCTAGAGTCTCCTTTCCCCCCATCTTTGGCTAATGGTAATATAATCCCTGCTCTTTTCCTTCCCCATTCTTCTCTTTTTCTCCATTGTTTCCTCTCCCTCTCTCCCCCTCTGTCTCTCCCTCTGTTTTGTTCAACTTTATCCTTTAATAAATAGTTTTCTGGTGATACATGGTCTCACTTGCAGCTTAATTTCACAACATGGAAATCTAGAAGAACAAATCTTCCTCCTCTGGACAGAGATATTGCTAATCTCTCTTCTCCAGACCTTGACAGAAGTGTAAACTGAACTTGTAAATTCATTACTGTAAATATTGGTTTAGCTTAGACAGATAGTTTTCAGCAAAACACTGAGTGATATAGAGGGGTGGATTGTGCTGGTTTGAGGCTAATTGGAATATTTTACTGACAGAAATTAAATTCTTAGCTGTGAGAAGAAAGAAAAAACACAACAGTAACCTATATCACTCCTTCTTCTGCTGAGAAGCGCAGCTAGTCAGAACATAGACAAGACGCTCACTTCTCACACACTTCTGAGTTAGTTCTCAGTTGTTCTGCTCCTTCACTCTGGTGGTCTGTGGTTGTTTCTGCCTTAATCCAACCTAGTCCTTTATTTCCTCTAACCTCCTTGTCATCTTTTCAACATCACACCTCAGATGTCTCTGGATTTATCACGAGATACATGGAAATTGATCTGGTTATTTCTGAAGCCAGGGAAATAGGGGCAAGGGAGAAGAAGGCTTGGGTCCAGATCCTCCTGGTAATCTGATTGGGGAGTGGGTAGGTAACTCCCAAACCATCACATCTATGTAAAACTTCAACTTGGGAAACGGGAAAAAAAAAAAACAACCCAAAAAAACCAAAAAACCAGCCTATTGCCCTTCTTAGCTTGAGTCTACCTTCCCTCAGTAGTGAAATTACCACAGATAATTACATATCTGTGGTATGTAATCTCAGATATCCTCAGATTTCTGTATTTGCAAGGAATATATACTTCTCTGTAACACGCAAGTAGCCTTTAACTTGAACTTGTAATGCAACTGGCAGTATGGTCTAAACTTAATCAGTATGAAGTCAGGTGTATTTTTATAGGTTTACAAGCTTTTGTATATGTTTTAATAATAAGCATAAGTAAAAAATATATAGGAACATTCCAGTACTCAAGGACAGTTTTTTTTTCCCAATGAGAATTTACTGCAAATCAGATAGATTAGTATAATAAAAAATCTTTTCATCTAGGTGCCTCTTTCAAAATCGATTGCTTCTGTTGCATGCTGCTTGGCAAGGTACTACTGTAATGGAGTTTACGTTGGAAGAACAATGGAAAGTCAAAACCTAACTTAGATAACATAGGCTAGGAAAAGAGCTCCAAAGGGCTCAGGAGAACTTTTCCAGTTGAATAGAATCCTTTTAATTGCATAACATGAAGGCAGCACTGGTTTCAAGATAGCTATAGAAATTTATATTGTACAAGAAATCTTTCCAATGACTGACAAGAAACAACTCAAACTTGAATATTTAAAGATATTTCTCATTTTTAATTTAGAAATTTACCTCTGCCTCTCTCAAAGGACTTTATTTTGAACCATAGCTACTGAAATAGAGTACTGAAATACTGAAAAGAGTTAATAAATGCAGCCTTCACTATTTTGATCTCTTCTGCCAGGCACCCAGAAACAGGACAAATGGACACAGCCTCAAGCTGCACCAGGGCAGGTTTAGGCTGGATGTTAGGAAGAAGTTCTTCACACAAAGAGTGATTGGCCATTGGAGTTGGCTGCCCTTGGAGGTGAGGGAGTCACCATCCCTGGAGGCATTTTAAAAAGAGGCTTGATGAGGCCCTTAGTGCCATGGTTTAGTTGATTAGAAGGTGTAGGTAAGGGGTTGGACTTGATTGATCTTGAAGGTCTTTTCCAACTTAAGTCTGTGATTCAGTGAAACATCTACAAACCTCATGAAGTATGCCAAGACATATTGCGCAGTCTAAACAGTAGATCCTCAAGGGATTCATAAGATCCATATTGTCTTTGGAAAAATAATGGCAGCTAATAAGTACTCCATTACTGTTGCAGAGAATCCAGCCTTCGGATGATTGAGAAGATCATTAGAGTTTTTGATTCTGTTTCTTCACTAATTTTGTTTTTGAGCTATGGTAACACACACACATAAAATTTTTGTCTAATAGTAATACTAATTGTAACAACAGACAGAAGATTTTTCACTTACTACATACCTTAATACAGAAGAATCCAAATAATTATTTTCAATGTTGGGAATCACAAGATTTTTCCTGTTTGAACCTCCACTTTAAGAGCTTCACTAACAAACCTGTAGCACTCATGACATACCATACTGTACTACAAAATAAAAGCTTTTAAGATTCCCCCAAACCACAAAAATATCATATATAATCTCCTTCTTTTGAGACAGAAAATATCTTCATTTTTTTATGCTCTAAAAAATATTAAATTTGATCTTAAATAATTCTTAAAAAAAAAAAAGTGGACTGCTTTAAATCATTTCCCTACCTAGCATTTTATTTTGTGTAAAGTATAAATTCAAAGTCACAAATAGCTTCAAAACAGCATATGTTTCCTCTTTCCCTCCTCCCTTTAAATGCCACAGAAAACTATTTCTAAAGTTTGCATCTCTCTGTTACTTATGACTCCACTGGTGCCTGCAAAACATAGTCAGAGATACACACGTACCCATTCCTGACTGTATTAACATTCCCTGTATTACAAATTTCTCTCTGCCATTCAGTGGTGTCCCCTCTTTCTGCCTCTAAACCCTCTTTAGTTTTGCTACTGGGATAATGATGATTGATATTTGGTGTTATTTAACTCCCTAAATCCACATGTTGGTTGCAAGTGTTGAAGTTACTTCACTCTGATCTGCCTGTGGTGAAGTCTTCCAAAGAGAAAGCAGTATCAGCAACCACTGCAATATTCACCTTCGTAGTTCTGCTCCTGCAAATCTCACTTTGTCATCCCCAAGTGCACACTAAGGTTGAAAAATAGGAATTAAGTGATGGTAGGAAGGCAAGCTGAGTAGTGCTTCTGCAGCTGAAATTCTGGTGCCCAGCTAGCTGTAGAGTATCAGAAACTACAGGAATTTTGGATATTATTTTCTTCACTGCCTTCTTACATTGATGATTTGAAGAAATATAGATTGGACATTTACATTTTTTTACCCTCAAAATTCATTAATTGTGGCATTTTTACACACTTTTGACTGAACAAGTATATTTAGTTGATGCATCTGGATATCCACAAACACAAAATAACTTAAAAAAAAGTTAAATGAGCTATTCGGTGTAGAAGACTTCATAGTTACATATGCCCCCTAAAACTTACTGTCTGAAAAGTCAAGATTAAATGGAGTTAGAACAAATAAAGAGAGGAATAAAAAAATATATACAGAGAGTTAATTTGGTTACACAGTCTATAGTGTTTCTTAACAATTTCGGTGGCTTACTTTTAAAATTATTTTGATATATTTCTGTTAAGAAAGTGATTTAATAACTTTTCGAAAATTTGTTCTGGTTGATACTTTTGCTTATCCATGAGACTGAGAAAGCTAAATTGGGTACTTTCTATGTACTAATGCAGAAGGAAAGATTAATCTTAATGTTTTCTGTGTAATATTGCTGCGGAAGGGGCAANGATCAATGGGCCTTTGGACACAAGATAGCCAATCAAATAGCAGTTAGCCAAGATTTGGCCGTATCGGGTAAAACCACAGGCTTGCTTTACCCTTTTTTGGGCAGATCACGGGCCTTGCATAAGGCAGCCGTGTGCACCCTGTTTACCGCAGTTGCTGGGCTGACCCCAGACCCCAGACTTAGTGGCGCCAGGTTCTTTGTCCCTTTTCCCGCAGTTGCTCTCCCCAAAACAGGAGGGAGAGCAAAAAAACATGCCTGGGCAAGCCAGGACATGCACAAGCCTAATTTGGCCTGTTTAGGCCTACCACAACAAATATAAGCCATATTTGAGGTTGAAAAGAGATGATATCTGGAGGTGCCACGTCATGTAGGGATTTTTCATTTGTTTCATTAAACATATCCCAATGGCTGCTGTTCTTCATGAGGAAACTGCTGTTTTATTGCCAACCAAGATTAAATTGTAACCAGCTGTTTGGAGACATAAAATTATTGTTAAACCTATTAGAGAGCTCACCAACTTTTTGTGTGTCAAGCAATGTCAGATGACTATGTAACATGATTAGAGTGAAAAGCCATGGTGAAACCAAGTAGGTCTTACACCTCCATTGGCTGCACATCTGCTAGTTCCAAAAGCTGTCTATATAACAAGCAATAATACATCTGTAGTGTCAGTTTGCAAATATACATATATTCAAAGCCAGAATGCAGTTGAGAATTCTAAAATTAGTAATGCTGTAAATATTATCACTTTTAAACTGACACGTTATCTCTGTAAAATTTTGTGTGCTATTATTTCGGGCTTTGAAATCTAGTTTCATTTTGCTGCCAGAAAATTAAAGGCTGATAGAAATAAAAATTCAGATGAATTATGCACACATAAGCACAGTCACTACCTAGTAAAATTTGATGTTAAGAAGTTTTGGAGATAATTCTCTAAATACCCAACAATTTGCTAAGACAGATGGAGTTATATTTTATCCTTTCAGCTACATTTTCCATTATGTCATTCCATGCTTCCCCCTGAGCTTTAATGTATGTTAAAGCTTCATTGAGTGCATATGCATTATCCTACTTAGTAGGATTATTAGTGTAATTAGCATTGCTGGTGTGCTGCTTTTTCTACTGCTAAGCAGTAATGTCTGAACAGAAGTCTGGGAATTTGTTTTGTATTGTGATGTGTGCTGACACTAGATGAACTTACACAAAGTTCTTAATCCTCACTACAGGGGAAATTTCTCAGTGCAACCTTTTGATTATTACTTAATATTTCTGTAAGTTGACTTTCTGTTCCTAGACAGTTGGAGAAAAAAACAGTATGAACAGTTTGTAATGATAAAAATAATCTAAATTCCCACAGATTGGCATTTACTTCATTAAATTTGCACTGAAGTTAATTTAGTGCCAACTTCTCACTGAGGACTTCTACAGTCAGGATTGCAAGAAACAGTACTGGCCTTGATTGTTGGTCTGGGAAACAATATTACTTTAACAGAATGTTACAGTAAAAAATAAGATAATGTCTAGAGATTGGTGGCTTGGTCTTATAAATAACTATGTGTATTCAACAAAGCACTTGTTAACTCACAAGTTAAAAATAAGACCATCTATGAAAAAATAGCTCTGCAACTGAAACAGTATTTAACTATTTACTATGTAATACTCTGAACCACAGACATATCCTACTAATACTTCCCTTCATTTGTACAAGCCTGTACTTACGAATTGTCCGGTTTAATGATTGCTGAAAGGATCCTGGAAGTTTTAGTTTTTGAGTCATTCTCAGTATATCCGAGGAATGCTATGAGGAATTTGAATATATTCTTTACAAACTGATCCTAAGGAAAACAAAACAATACAAAAGAAGTTGTCATAGCCTAAACCATGGAGATATAATGCTATAACATGGCAGGATGTAAATGTCATGGTTGAGTGACAGCTCATAAAGAATCCAGAATTGAAGAGTAATTTAGATTCAGAGGATCTTAATGTTGTCATCTTGGGTAATGCTTTGCTCAGAGCAGGAGTAACTTGGATCAGGTTGCTCAGGGCCTTACTCAATTGTGGTTTTAGTATCTACAAGGTCGGAGACCTGTTCATTTGATTTTACAAGGAAAGGAAGAAAAATTGCTTTTATTTAAGTAGGAGAATTTGTATGTAAACCTTCATAATGTAGGAATGTGCATTTATGAAATGTTGAAAGAATTCTTTCCTGTGAGTTGTGTGAAATTCAAAAGTCACCAGCAGGATTTACTTTGTTTATTAATTTCTTTGGAAATTTAAAATAAGTACATCAAGTTTGCAATCTCAAAATAGATGTAAATGTCAAATGAATATTAAATTATTTTATTGTATCATAAAAAAATAACAGTAATTGATGTGAACATGAATGCAAAGGAATCTTATAAACGTATTTCTTTACAAAATTTCTAAAGGGATTTTTTAAGATGATTGTATATTTTAGTGGCATGGTTAGATTAATTAAGCACTTACACATAATTAACTGTACATAACGTATGACTGCAAGAAGTCATAAAAAAGTGTTATAAGGAGGGTGATAAAGTTGAAGACAGACTTCTAACCAATGAAAATTCATAAGTATAACCTTCCTTCCTTACCTTACTTCTGCAGACTGTACAAGAAGGGCTTCATTTTATCCTGGTGTCTTCTAAATCATCTTTTGTAAACTTTTTGCTAGGATGTGCTTGGCTCGCATGTTTTCAATATTGATATAGTGCAATTTATGCGCTTTATGCATAAATTTATGCAATATTATGCAATTTAACTTTCTAAAACACTGGTGCGGCATCCTTAATTTCTTACTGTGCTATGATATACCACCAATGTCTGATAAAGTACTAGTTTTGGGAAGTTCTTAAAAATTAGAAATATATAAAGATATTTTGAGTAAACCGTGTTCCTGTAAGTTGACAAACAGAAGCAAGCGAATGCTATCTTCACCTCGCAGCATGCAACCTTGCTCGGCAGAAGTTTTCACAGTAAATCCATCTATGCGAGCCCCAAACCATATGCTAAAGTTGAAGAGATGGTTTTGTTTGTTTTGCAGGGGTTGTCCTACGTCACTGTCTCTGGCTAGCTAACCTTTTGCTTAAGACTTATGTAATGAAAGAAAATATCATATATGGAGAGAACAGTAGGCTATTTAATGAACGGAATGCTCTTTTCAACAATAAATGCAAAAATCATTGAAGATATAGTCAGCAATCAGTCCAAAAAGGAAACCTCATCTCAAACTGGCATTAATGTTTTTCATCCCTTCATGTTTTAATTATTCTGATTTTACTATGAAAATTATTATTTTTCTTCGTAATCATCAAATATTTTTTATTTATGTATTCAGAACTGTTCTTCGTGAAGTCTTGCATCTAGCAGCTACCATTTAATAAAACATTAACTTAGTCATACTTAATGTTTTAAGTAACTTCTTCCAAAACAAAATAAACACCTATGTTCATTTACCTGTGGAAGCTTTTTTTTTTTTTT
>WBNM01033256.1:0-19052 GCA_013399055.1 Ramphastos sulfuratus | reverse complement strand
CCCTGTGGAGCCTCATCTTGAATTTCCCCAGGAATGAGGCCCCAGCCACCTTCCCAGGCAACATGTTCCAGTGTTCCACTACCCTCATAGTAAAGAACTTAGAGTCCAGGGTGGAATTTTTTGCCAAGAGTCTGTTTGGGCAGTTCTTAAACTGCTCAAAGTGGAAGAAAAGGTGGGAGAGGTTATCTTGAGATTTGTATGAAGTAGTTTCTTGTCTCTCTTCAAGTGGGGAGCCCAGAACTGGACCCAGTACTCCAGCTGTGGCCTCGCTGGGGCAGAGTAGAGGGGCAGGAGAACCTCCTCAGCCTTCTGGTCAGACTTGTCTTCATGGAGACTCTCCTTGAAGAGAGAAACACTTCTTCACTTCACGAGCCCATTGGTCCTCTTGGCCACAAGAGCACATTTCTGGGTCACACTGAACTTGTCCACCAGCACTGCTGGGTCCTTCTCCACAGAGCTGCTTCCCAGCAGTTCAACCCTCACCTCTGCTGGTGCAAGAGCTGCTTGCCTGACCAAGGCTTGCCCAGAAAATAAAGAAACTGAAAGAAGTTCAAAGAGAGGTAGCCCCCTAGGTGTGCTGTGGCTTATTTCCCTCTGGGGTATTGTAAATGCAAAGGTTAGAGCAGGTCAGCCTGGGCAGACAAGTCCAAGTCTGCCCTTTGCTGGAGAGCCCTGGGGTGCGTTGTGCGGCGAATCGGTGCCCCGTGCGTGCTGCTACCTCCAGCGGTTCTCTGACTCTTCTCCTTCAAGGGGAGCAGTGCCCGACGCACATCAGAGTCAGCTTGGAGGTGTGCTGTTGCTGAGTGGTTTTGTTAAAGCACTCATTTCTGTGGTCTGGAGAAAAAGTGGTTGAAGCCCCATCCCTGGAACCATCCCAGGTCAGGTTGTCTGGGGGCCTGAGCAACCTGCTCTAGTTGTAGCTGTTGCTGCTGACTGCAGAGGTCACCTTTAAAGGTGCCCTTCAAAGGTCCCTTACAGCCCAAACCAGTCTGTGATTTGATGACTCTCTAAGTATCCTACGTATCTCTAACTATTCAAGCTCGTGCTGGAAATGTAGAACATGGACAGTGTTCAGAAGTTGAAAGCCAGTCTGTGGCTTCAATGTTAGAAGCAGCTGAAATGATAATGTTCAGTCACCAAAGATTCTCTCTGGGGAGACCTTAGAGTGGCCTTCCAGTACCTGAAGGGGCCCTACAAGAAAGCTGGGGCAGACTTTCTGCAAGGGCTTGTAGTGATAGGATGAAGAGTAGAATGAAGGGAAGATTTAGGTCAGATTTAGACTGGAGATTAGGAAGAAATTCTTTCCAGTGAGGGTGGTGAGACGCTGGCACAGGTTGCCCAAGGAGGCTGTGGATGTCCCCTCCCTGGAGGTGCTCAAGGCCAGGCTGGATGCGGCCTTGAGCAACCTGGGCTGGTGGAAGGTGTCCCCGCCCATGTCAAGGGGGTTGAAACAAGATGATGTTGAAGGTCCCTTCCAACCCAACCCACTCTATGTTTCCATGAATCTGACTGTTAGATACACAATAAAACCAAAGGAATGAGCCAGTGCCCGGTGTGCAGTTCTTCTTTAACCATGAGCTTCTAAATGCTTGTTCCAGACTAATCCTAGGATCAGTTTCTTCTTATGGCCAGGTTTGCAAGAGCAGATGTCTCCTTCATACATGTGTCTTGCCTGGTGATTGATCTGTTTTATTTTCTTTGGCAGCCATATCTCCTCTCTGCCACAATCTCTTCTCGCTCTATGATGAAAACAAAAGGCTCTGGTATGCACCAAACCAGGTCTTCAAGATAGATGAAAAAACATCCTTGAGGCTCCATTATCGAATGAGGTAAGTGAAAAATGATCCTTTAACTGTATCTAGCTGCTCTTAACTCTTAACACTCAATTCACTGAAGAGGCAAGAAAGCAAAACCAAAAGAAGCAGCTTGGTTTTTTGAGAGCCTAGGTAAGAGATTGGCAGTGAAGACTTTAAAATGTTTTCTGATTTTCTCTCATCTCTGCTACATAACCTTGACAAAAGCCCCAGGAGCTGAAAATCCACAGAAGTGTAGGTGACTGAACAAGCTAAAAGCTAATTGAAAACAACAGCCTCCAAAAGAATGTGGCTTTCTTATGTCAGTATTTTACATGTTTCCATCCCTTTTGAAGTGTTCAGAGTGAGCCATTCTCCTCCCGAAGTCAGTGGGAATTCTGATGTTAACTTGCAAGCAAAAAGCAGCATGCCACTGCTTTTGTAACTCCCCTGGAGGCCTGGAAGGGAGTCTGTCTGTCCTCACTGCGGGTGGTGGCATGCTTTGGCCGGAGGGAGCCTCAGCAAACTGAAACCATTGTTCTCAGGATCTTTTTCTCTGTCGTGTACCATCAGGTTGAACATCAGGTGGCATTCTTAAAAGGTGGCACTTGTCCTGCTGAAATTTCTTGGGCTGAATGGATCCTCCAGCCCTCACCCCCTGGGAAGTGAGAGCAGTAATGCTGACAGGCGCTGAGCACACTCACATCCCCTAGCTAAGGGAAGGGTGTCCTCCTCTGAAGACTTGACAGATCATAGATTTGCTTTTGTTGGAAGAGGCCTTTAAGGTCCTGGAGTCCAACTGTTAACCCAGCACTGCCAGGTCACCACTAACCTGTGTCCCTCAGCATCACATCTACATGGCTTTGAAACCCCTCAGCGATGGAGACTTCACCACTGCCCCTGGGCAGCCTGCGCCAGGCCTTGACAAGACTTTGGGGAAGAAATTGTTCCTCGTTTCCAATATAAATCTCCCCTGAGCCTATTTCTGCTTGTTCTGTCACTCATTCCATAGGAGAAGAGACCAGCCTCCTTTCAGAGAGTGAAAAGGTTTCCCCAGAGCTTCCTATCTCCAAGCTAAACACCAGTTCCCAAATTCTTCATATTTCTACCTTGAGGGGCCCTACGAGAAAGCTGGGGAGGGACTTTTTACAGGGGCTTGTAGTGACAGGATGAGGGGGAATGGATTGAAGCTGGAGGAGGGGAGATTTAGATGGGAGATCAGGAAGAAATTCTTTGCAGTGAGGGTGGTGAGACACTGGCACAGGTTGCCCAGGGAGGTTGTGGATGTCCCCTCCCTGGAGATGTTCAAGGCCAGGCAGGATGAGGCCTTGAGCAACTTGGGCTGGTGGAAGGTGTCCCTGCCCGTGGCAGGGCAATTGGAACTAGATGGTCTTGAGGGTCCCTTCCAACTGAATCCGTTCTATGAGAATGATCAATTAGATCTCTGAAGTGCAAGGTGTTCCAGTTCTGATTTGTGTCAGGTGGATGAACTGTTAGGAGAAAAAAAAAACCATACTGACAGTAATAACACCCATCTTTGCTTGTCAAGTGATTGTAACAGTGCTTACCTGTTTTTAGAAGAGTAAGAGGATATTATAGTCTTTCTTGTTGTCTTTAACACAGTGTATTAGTGGTATTAATGACTGAACCTCAGCTAATCTCAGCTTTAAACAGCTGTGATTAAGTTTGGCAGATAAGCACCGGACAATAATGGAATCGAGTGACTCTAAAAGAAGCCCTGAGGACTCTAATGGTCTCTCACACAGCATTAAATGCCCTTTCTTGCTTGAAGGGGTCAGGCAGAGGAACCATAGGCTGGATAATAACAAAATGTCTTGGCAGAGCGTGAATTTTAGGTGGCTTTGCCCTGGTACTGAAATTCTTTGCTGTGATCTGTTTCTCCCACATCAAAAGGTGATGTTTCAGAGATGGAATTGCGGGAATTATTCCTTCTGTTAAACGTACAGTGCTGAATTTGTCTCAGTTCTTTACAAATAGATTCCATTTGGTTTGGTTTGCATATGTTTATATGTTTGGGTTTGTATGTTTCTTTGGGTGAATGGTCAGAGCTCTCTCCAGGTGCTCTTGCAGCCCTCTTGCATCCTACCTGCACAGTGGGTGCCACCACCTTCTTTGTTGGTCTAGATTGGACTTTGTTTCTGCGATCTTCTTTGTTTTACCATTTTATCATGGAATCACAGACTAGTTTGGGTTGGAAGGAACCTCAAAGATCATTTAGGTCCAACCCCACTGCCATGGCAGGAACACCTTCCACTAAACCAGGCTTCTCAAGGCCCTGTCCAGCCTCGCTTTGAGCCCTGCCAGACCCCCCCAGCTTCTCTGGGCAACCTGTTCCAGTGCCTCCTCACCCTCATAGGGAAGAATTTCTCCCTCATGTCTCGTCAAAATGGAACTTTTTGCAGTTCAGACCATCACCCCTTGTCCTTTCACTCCATGCCTTCGTAAAAAGTCCCTTTCCAGCTCTCCTGTAGCCCCTTCAGAAAATACTGAAAAACTGCTCCAAAGTCTCCCCAAAATCTGCTCTTCTCCAGGCCGAACACTCCCAACTCTCCCAGCCTGGCCTCACAGCAGAGCCCTTCCAGCCCTCCCATCACTGCTGTGGCTTCCTCTGGCCGCACTCCAACAGGTCCCTATCTGTGCTGAGGACTCCAGAGCTGGCCCCAGAACTGCAGGGGAGGTCTCAGCAGAGCACAGCAGAGGGGCAGAATCCCCTCCCTGCCCCTGCTGCCCTTGCTACTGGGGATCAGCCCAGGACACAGCTGGGCCTGGGCTGTGAATGCACAGTGCTGGCCTATGTTCAGGTTGTCATCAGCCATCACCTCAAGTCCTTCTCCTGAGCACTGCTCCCTCTGCAGTCTCCCTTGTTAAGGAAGCTTTCTAGATTTGTATTTCTGGTGGTCGATGTTTTCTGGCTTTGGAGTTGAGATTTGAAGCTTGGCTGGGGCCATCTCTTTTGTCAGATGTGCTCCATGCCTGAAAATCAGCACATTTGGGGCCAACAATCTGCATTTACAGTAATTCCCTGTGCAGTTAAGGAAAGCTTGTATGAACTGAGCCCCAGAATCTACAGATTCCCATCTCCCCAGGAATGCTGCAGTGTGCTGGGGAAGTGGCACTTTATTTTGTTTCTGATCCACTGTGTGTCTTGGCTTGGGCATCTGAACCAAGAGCAGGGCAGAGCACTGGCACATCACCAGCAACACAGGATTGTGAAACTCTAAATCAATATTGTTTATTCTGAGCTCTGCAAAGAGGCAGAATGCCTCTTGAAAAATTCTCTGGGCTTATTTAATAGTTCAGTGTGTTAAACTGGATGTAGCATTTGGAGACTAAATCTTTTCTAAGTGGCCAACCTTATTTCTGAGATTTCATTACACTCACAGGTTTGATTTCATCAAGTGGCTATGATGTAGTTAAAATAATGGGACTTAGTAGTTTCAAATGCTTTTAGGTGTTGGATTTTTTTTTTTCCTCCCACTGCTGAGATTTGGTTCCTGCCTGTATGGAATTCCTATCCTCCTCTCTCCCCATCAGATCTGTGCCAGCTGCTCTACTCTTGGTGATATTTTAAAAGGACTTGCTTTTCACTGGAGACTTTTTGACCAATGCAGTATTTCTTTCACTTGCCTCAAGGTAAAAAAATAAATCTACAACATGAGGAACCACAGTGTTTTGTAATATCCTGGAGTAGTTGGCACCACAGCTGGTGGAGGAGGAGGAAGAGTTTAACTGTTCCATAGCTGGATTTGAAGCTGTAGGTAGCAGCATTTCTTGGCATGGAGAAGGGACCCCACACATAGTCCTTTCCAGTTTCTAGAGTCTTATCAGAGCTGCTGTGGGAGAAAGAGAGCAGAAGGTTCTCCTCCAGCAGTTCACAGAGTCCCAGCGTGGTGGTGGTTGAAAAGAGACCTCTGGAGGTCCTCAGCTTGCCCAGGATCACAATGTCCAGGCAAGTTTGGAATGTCTCCAGACAAGAAGGCTACATAACCAACCTGGGCAACCTGCGCCAGGGTTCCAGCATCCTCACAACAGTTTCTCCTTCTGTTCAGGTGGAACCTCCTGGGTTCCAGTTTGTGCCCATTGCCCCTTGTCCTGTCACTGGGCACAGCTGAGCAGTCTGGCCCCATCTTCTCGCCCCACACAGGTTCTTTATCTCTTGCTGAGCATTGCTTAGATCCCCTCTGGGGCTGCTCTTCTGCAGGCTCTCAGCCCCAGGGCTCTCAGCCTTTGCTCCTCACAGAGATGCATCTTTGGAGCCTCTACTGGACTCTCACCTTTAGTTTTCTGTCTCTTCTGAACTGGAGAGCCCAGAACTGGCCACAGTACTCTGGATGTAGCCTGACTAAGGAAGAGTGGAATTGCAGAGAACCTCCCTCAATCTGCTGGCCACACTCTTAATATGCACCAGTCCTTGACCAGGTGACTGGGTGGAGTGAAAAACTGCTCCTACCCAGGGTGATTCACTCAGGCTGACCCCCCAGATGCTCCCCACGGCTCCCACCCATGCCACAGGTGCCTGCCTTGGCCTGAAGTGATCTAAAGGAAGGTCGTGTCATGCTCCTGAAACTCAGGAGTGGCAGTCTCCTTTCCAGCTCTTCTGCAGGGCTTCTGAATTGGCAAACTTGTGCTCCCGTATCTGTTTGTGAGAGTGGAATAGTCCTCATCTGTCCCCCCATTACCACAGGTCCATCAATCTTCTCAAGGCAGACTTCCCATCTTTATTTGTATGGTTCCTCCGGTTTCTGTCCTCAGTGGTAAATGTTGTCAGAATTGGTGGAGTTTCTTAGGGAAAGGAGCAAATTTTCTTCTCGGTTACAAACAATCTTCAACACTTGGCCCACAGTTACTTTCAGGAAGCACCAGAAGAGCTGGGCTTACAATTATCACCCAACTTAACAAGGAGCATAGGGAAACAAAGTCATTTCCTGGAGGCAGAAGGATTTGCTTTGCTCTCCTTATGCTTCAACCAAAGGAGATCTGCAGTGTCTTAGAGTACTTGGCAGGAGTTCTTGGCATGGTTGGCGGTGTTTCTGCTTGTGATACAGATGCAAGCTTTTAGGGGACTTAACAGAAAGAGAGGCCAGACAGAAACACAGCACAGAAGTCTCCTCTTGATAGAGAATTCTTTGTTCTTCTGCACGGGTTTTGGCTTTTAACTGTTTTTTTTTTAAATACTCCTCTAATGTTAATGGCTTATTCCTCGTTTCTTGCAAGATTCTACTTCACAAACTGGCATGGGACTAATGAAAATGAGCCCTCAGTGTGGAGGCATTCACCAAAGAAGGCAAAGACCTCTTTTGAGAAGAAGCCAGCACCAGAAGGAACCCCGATACTCGATGCAAGCTCTTTAGAATACATCTTTGCACAGGTAAGAGGCTGCTGGCAGTTATCTCAGTCACACAACAATGATATGATCCAGCAGAAGCTGCTTTAAAGATCTATTTTAGTACTTCTGAGGTTCCTCCTTCTGCAACCTCACCTGTTGGTGTTGATAAGTATTTTTCATGCTTCTGGACAGTGGAGAGGAGAGAATTTGCTAAATGAAGAACAAGCTACCTGTATGCAGAAACTTTAGATCTCACCATCCAATAAGGACTATATTTTTACAGCATCATTTCTTTCATGGTCAACTATTTAAAGAGATCAGTGCATAGCTTTTCACTTGCAAAACATTTGCTGATGGCTTTGTCATCTCTAGTCCTGTAGGGGAGCAGTAGCAGTATTGGAACTGACAGTCTGGTGTCCTTGTTGTGTTGTAACACCACAATAAAAGAAAATACCAGGTTAGCTATGGCTCTCTGTGCATTTCCATGCTCTCACTGACACTCTAAAGCAGTAGCAGACACAAACAGAAAGATCTTAGGTAATTACACATTTGTCAGACTGTCCCAGGGCAAAGTGGCTGCTGCACAGTTTGTCGTCTTGGCTTTGAGATGTGGCTGAGACTGAGTGCATGAGGTTCAATGAGACACTGGGTGATGAAGGGCAGAGGTACAGCAGAGGCATAAAGTATCTGCTGTGTACCAGGAAAAAAAGTTAATGATGATGATGCTAGAAGAGGAGAGAGGTAGTGCCTTCTTTGGTTACCAAAAGAAGTGAATTTCACAGACTCACAGAATGGTAGGGATTGGAAGGGACCTCTGGAGGTCATCCAGTCCAAGCCCCCTACTAAAGCAGGGGCACCCACAGCAGCTTGCCCAGCAGCACAATGCCCAGCTGAGGTTGGAAGCTCTCCAGAAAGGGACACTTCAGAACCTCCTTGGGCAGCCTGCTCCAGGGCTCTGTCACCCTCACAACAAAGAAGTTTCTCCTCGTGTTGAGTTGGAACTTCCTGGGTGTGTACCTGTTGTTCCTTGTCCTAACAGTGGGCTCTACCAAAAAGAGACCATCATCTTCATCTTGACACTCACCACTTGGGTATTTATAGACATTGATAAGATCCCCTCTCAGCCTTCTCCTCTCCAGAACAAGCAGCCCCAGGTCTCTCAGCCTTTCCTTGCAGGAGAGGTGTTCAAGTCCCCCAGTCACCTTTGTAGCCTCTGCTGAACTCTCTCCAGCAGGTCCCTGTCTCTCTTGAACTGGGGCACCCAGAACTGGACACAGTCCTCCAGGTGTGGTGTCAGCAGAGCAGAGTAGAGGGGGAGGAGAACCTCCCTAGCCCTGCTGGACAGACTTTTCTTGATGCACCCCAGGATGCTGTTGGGCTCCTTGGCCACAAGGGCACTTTGCTGGCTCGTGGATAACTGCTGCCCACCAGGACCCCAAGGCCTTTCTCCTGGAGCTACTTTCCAGCAGGATGCCCCCTGGGTTGTAGTGGTGCCTGGTGGTGTTCCTTCCCAGGTGAAGGACCTTGCTGAACTTCATGTGGTGGGCTGGTTTGCCATGGAGGGAGCAGGGGCTTCAGAGGTGTCTCAGCAGTGCAGGTGCTCTGTGTAGGGGTCTGTGGATGTTCTCGGTGAAAGCCACAACACTGGACCCGTGCGAGGTGGATGTGCTATGATGATCCATGTGGCAATTCCATCTGCTCCACAAATCATGTTAAAGGACTTTAGCCAGGCACAAATGTTGGTTTCTTCTTAACCAGACAGGCTTTGTGGGGTGCCCAGTGCTTGCCCATGTTCTGTTTCACTGGTCTAGGAGAAGACTGCATCTACTGCACAGCTCTTCCCTCCTTCCCTTACCCCTTCCTGTCCTGGCTTTCAGCTTTGGGTGACTCTTGAGAGTCAGGAGAGCCTGTGATCTTGTGGCGTGCTGCATGCTCAGAGATAGACCATGACAAAGACCACAGCTGGCAGCTTTCTGGTTTTGTCTCCTGAAGGGTCAGTATGACTTGGTGAAAGGCCTGGCACCAATCCGCGACCCAAAGAACGAGCAGGAGGTCCACGAAATTGAGAACGAGTGTCTGGGCATGGCTGTCCTTGCCATCTCTCACTGTGCCATGAAGAAAAAGGTGAAGCTTCCAGAGCTTTCCAAAGAGATCAGGTGAGCTGGGATGATTTCTTCCTCACTGCTGTGTCTGCTGGGTTTCTCTTCCAGAGGGAACATCAAGCGTTTGTACCTTCCAGAGTCTGATTGTAAAGGAGTTAGTTGCAAGCTCCAACACTACTATTGCTGAGGGAGTCTTCTTCAGTTGGCCAATTTTCTCTTAGAAAACCTGCATTTTTTTCTTACCTGGAGGGTATTTGAAGTCTCTTTGCTGGTGCCTTCAGCAAATTGATGTGTCGAATACCTGGTGACCTGCTGGGTTCTGGGTTCGGGTTCAGAAATGTTTGTGCTGCTAGCTGGCAAACCTAAGGAAAAAGCTCTTAGAATAAATTCTGCTGCAGGTGTGAGTGGGCTGTATCCAGCTGCCACGAAAGCTTCTGAATAAGGTTATTGGCTATTAATCATGGAATGGTTTGGATTGGAAGAGACCTTAAAGATCATCTAGTTCCAACCTCTCTGCCATGGGCAGGGACACTTTTCACTAGACCAGCTTGCTCAAGGCCTTGTGCAGCCTGGCTGGCACACTTCCAGGCTTGGAGCCTCCACAACTTCTCTGAGCAGCCTGTTCCAGTGCCTCATCACCCTCATGGGGAAGAGTTTCTTCTTGAGGTCCAATCACCCCTCATCCTGTCACCCCATGCTTTGATACAAAGCCCCTCTCCAACTCTCCTGTAGTCCCCTTCAAAACACCAGTGGTGCAGTTGTTTACTGCATCTTGCCCTTTGTAAGTGACTTTCAAAGTACATTGTAGAGAGTTACAAAGTGTGGGAGACAGCAGCATCATAGAATCATAGAATGCATTGGTTGGGAGGGACCTTTCCAGGTCATGTAGTGGCAGGGACATCCATCCCCAGCTAGATCAGGTTGCTCAGAGCCCCATCAAGCCTGACCTTGAATATATCCAAGCATGTATCTGCCATCTCCCTGGGCAACCTGTTCCAGTGTTCCACCACCCTCATAGTAAAGAAATTCTTCCTAATGTCCAATCCAAATCTCCCCTCCTCCAGTTTCAAACCATTGCTGAACAGTCATAGATTCATCAAAGAATGGCTCAGGTTGGAAGAGACCTCTCGTCCAACCTCCCTGCCCTGCCAGGGAGATCTCTCAACTAGACTCAGCTGCTCAAGGCCTTATCCAACCTGGCCTTGAATACCCCCAGGGAGGCAGCATCCACAGCCTCCCTCAGCAGCCTATTCCAGAGTCTCACCACCCTCATACTGAAGAACTTCTTCCCAAGACGCAGTCTAAGCCTACTCTTCCTCAGCCCGAAACCTTGTCCTGTTGCTAGACACCCTTACGAGATGTCTCTCTCCAGCCTTCCGGTAGGGTCCCTTCAGGTAGTGGAAGGCAGCTCTGAGGACCCCCTGGAGTCTTCTGTGCTGAACAACCCTGGTGGTGTTTTTCTTCCTAGCTACAAGCACTATATTCCCGAGACGCTGAACAGGACCATCAGGCAGAGGAACTTCTTGACCAGGATTCGGATCAATAACGTCTTCAAGCACTTCCTGAAGGAGTTTAACAACAAGACCATCTGCGAGGGCAACGTGTCCCCACGGGACCTCAAGGTCAAGTACCTGTCCACCATGGAGACCCTGACGAAGCACTTCGGGGCAGAGCTCTTCGAGACCTCGCAGCTGCTGATCTCCTCTGAGAATGAAGCCAATGGCTTCAGCTGCGGGGATGGCAACAGCCTCCCGCGCTACGAGGTCATCGTCACCGGCAACGGCGGCATCCAGTGGAGGCTCAAGCCCAATGTGAGTACCCGGTGAGGAACGGGGGGCGGCCCTGTGAACAGGATGTGGGGTGGGGGTGGGAGAGAAGCTGCACGTGAGCAGACAGTCTGAGCTTGCAGCCCAAAAGGCCAGTGGCAGCCTGGCTGCATTGCCAGCAGGGCCAGAGAGGGGATTCTGCCACTCTGCTCTGATGAGACCTCACCTGCAGTACTACGTCCAGATCTGCAGCCCTCAACACAGGAAGGACATGGACCTGATGGAGCAGGTCAGGAGGAGGGCTGTGAAAATGCTCAGGGGGTTGGAGCACCTCTGCTATGAGGACAGGATGAGGGAGCTGGGGGTGTTCAGCCTGGAGAAGAGGAGACTCTGGGGAGACCTAATAGCAACCTTCCAGTACCTGAAGGGTGCTACAGGAAGGCTGCAGAGAGACTGTAAGGTAAGACCTGCAGTGACAGGACAAGGGCAGTGGCTTCAAACTAGAGCAGATTGAGATTGGATGTTAGGAACAAGTTCTGCACCGTGACGGTGGTGGAACACTGGAGCAGGCTGCCCAGGGAGGTGGTTTTGGCCTCATTCCTGAAGATATTCGAGGTGAGGCTCAACAGGGCTCTGGGCAACCTGATCTAGTTAAGGATGTCCCTGCTGAGTGCAGAGGGGTTGGACTGGATGATCTTCAGAGGTCTCTTCCAACCCAGACCATTCTGCGATTCTGTGACTCTATGGTAGCTTTGGGGACATAGCTGTTAAAACGTGGGCATGATCTTCAAGGCACCGCAGAGCCGCTTTTTGTGGAAGGTTTCCCTCACGATGATGTTCTGTGTTGTGCCTTGCTTCAAGTGACTTGAGATCACTTTGCTTAACCTCCTCTGCACTTTGGGCACATAAATGTTAAATGTGCTCAAGGTTTGAAGGGCTCGTGGAGCCCTTCTGCTGCAGGAGGGTGCTGACAAAATGTGAGCTAGAGCATGAGTGTTGCTTTGAGAGTGTCACTTTCCAGGCCACATTCACAAATTGCATTGGGTTGGAAGGGACTCTCAAAGGTCATCTTGTCCAACCCCCTGCAGTCAGCAGGGACACCAACTAGATCAGGCTGCCCAGGCCTACATCAAGTTTGACCTGGAATGTCTCCAGAAATGGGGCCTCAGCCACATCTCTGGGCAGCCTGTTCCAGTATTTCACCACCCTCATTGTGAAGAACTTCATTCTGATGTCCAACCTAAATCTCCCCTGCTCCAGTTTAAACCATTGCCCCTTGTCCTATCACTACAAGTTTGCTTATGTGCACCTGGGTAGCAACATCATGTCTGGTTGGAGTGCAACCACTGAAATAATTTATGGAATTTATGCTTATAAATCTTCAAGAGTGGGTGCTAGGAGGATGGGGCCAGTCTAGGTTCACTGGTGCCCACTGACAGGACAAGGGACAAAGGACACAAAGTTGCACATAAGCTCCATCTAAACAGGAGGAGGAACTTCTTTGATTTAAGAGTGATGGAGCCCTGGAGCAGGCTGCCCAAAGAGGTTGTGGAGTCTCCTTCTCTGAAGAGATTCTTTTTGCTTGCCTCACTTCCCCACTGTGAAGAGAACCCTGCTGATAGCCACCTTTTGGAGCACAGAAACTATAATGCCTCCCTCCATTTAGATGTAAGCCAATTGGCTCTATCTCTGATGGGGAAGTCCTGTTAGCAATGATGATATTAATGGGGAGGAGAGAAGGCAGAACTGCTATTTGAGCAGAAGAGCTTGCCACAAATGCAGCATTTCTTGCAGGGCTCCTGTTTCTGCTGGTTTAGATATATTTATTTAAATGCCTAATCCAAAGGCTTCTATCGTGGTGAAAACCTTTCTGTGACTGGCAGGATGCTTTGCACAGCCTGAACATTTTGGGTTTTTTAAGTAGCTGCTAATAGTTTTTGAGCTGGAAGATGTTCAGCTTCATTGTGGCCTGCCTGCAGCATTTCATCTGCAGCTCAGGCATGCAGTGTAAGAAGAATGTAGCTCCTGATTTTGGGCTGAGCTCTGACAGAATATTTCAAGGAGAGAGTTTAGAAACTGTTTTTAACATACCAAGAGAGAGGTGAGTTACCCAGCTGGGTTCTTTGATCTTCATGAAAACTGCCTTGTGGTCAGTTTTGGACTGGAGTAATCCCTGCAACACACTTGAACATGTAAAGGAATTGATAATTTGGTGCAAAAAATGAATCCAGAATTAAACAGCTGGATTAATTTGGTGTGAATTGGGTGTGCATGTGTGTGTGTAAAAACACTGTGCTGGAAAATGTCTGTTCTTACGACCATGCCTTTACCCAAACTCTATTTGCAGTCTGTACAAACTGAGAAAGAGAAGAAGAAGAAATCTGATGGCAAAACCAAAAAGCAGGAAGAAAAACACAAAATTCGAGACCTGTGGAACAATTTTTCCTATTTCCCTGAAATCACCCACGTTGTCATCAAGGAGTCTACAGTCAGCATTAACAAGCAGGACAACAAAAGGATGGTAAGAACTGGCCCTTGGGTAGGTTTCCCTCTCCTGGGAAGCTGTATTGACATGGTGTTGTTGGGCACAGGTCACAGCCTCCTTGAGGAACGTTTTCTAACTTAAATGGCAGTGAAATATGTCCTCAACACTGTGCAGATACAGAAGTGCAAGTCAGAAGAGCAGCAAGTTGGTGAGCACAGATGGTTCTTCTAGGCTTATTAGTCCATACCACCAGCACCTGCTGCCTGCCTTGGTCTGCTTTTCAGCCCATGGCTTCCTCTCTACAGCTTGGATAGCCAAAAAGAGCGTCCAGAAAAGAGGAGCTCAAGAAGGATGGCAGAGGGAGAGGAGACAAATGCAGAGAAGACCTAGGAGGACAAGAGGGTTGGTTTATAGATGCCCAGTTTTAGTGTCTGATAACAGTCCAACTTCTTGCTGAGGGCTGCCAGCTGTTAGAAGTTTGAAAGGAGCTGCAGAGCGCCCTGGGCCTCGAAATCCAACATGAAATCCCCAGTCCTGAATTTCTGATGTTTCCCAAAAGCTGCCACAAAGATTTTGACTTAAGACCTCATGTCCCTGCTCAGCACAGGGTGGTTGGACTAGATGACCTTTGGAGGTCCCTTCCAACCCATACTGACCTACAGTTCTATGTAGGGTTAACAGCAGAATGTAAGTCTTGCTGGAGAATGGGAAGTTCCTCACCAGTAATGAGGGAGAAGGACAGAGGATGGTCAGTGCTGGCTTCCTAAGCCTGTGTGAGACAATTCCTGAACCACTGTGTGCCAAAATTGCTGCATATGAAAACATTCCAGAGGTGTTTTGTTGGAAGTGCAGGAGCTCTTGCCTAATCCACTTTTGTGTTGTAGGAATTAACACTGTCCTCACACGAGGAGGCCCTGTCCTTTGCCTCGTTAGTTGATGGCTACTTCAGGCTGACAGCAGATGCCCACCATTACCTGTGCACTGATGTGGCTCCCCCCCTGATTGAGCACAACATCAAGAATGGATGTCATGGACCCATTTGGTTAGTAAATTGTTTGCTTTTTTTATCCTTCCACTGTAATAATTAGTCCTCTAATGCCACTGTAGGTTGGAACCTCTGAGGAAATCGAACGTTTGGAGGGTTGTTAATTAAGGAAAGGTTGTGAACAACTTCTTTTTTCTAATGATTATAAGTTAAAAAGAGCACTGATTCTCTCCATGTTGGCTTAGTCATCTCTAAACCCAGAGTTTTCTCACTGCTGGGCTATTTTGAGGCTTACTTCATTAAAAAAAGTGGTAATAAAAATCACTGTCAGTTGTTCTGAGGGGAGTGTTTTAGGTATTCCAGGTTGAACTGTATCTGCCCTGACCCTGGGAGTGCTTGGTTGGAGGCCTTTGTGGGGTTTCAAATAGCTAAAGCAATTCTCTTCCCTTCCACCACGTTTTTGGCTCTTCCTGTACGTTTCAGGACGCAACATACAGAAAACTGAGAACTTGACAGACATGCACACTGTGGTGGATGCAGAATTTGCCACATCAAGCACAGAGCTTAACAAAACTTTCTTCCCTTGCTCTTCTGCAGCTCACTGTGAGCGCGATGCACGCAGTGAACTCATCTCAATAACAATGTGAATTTTTCTAAGCTGCTGCTGAGACATTTTGGTTCCAACACCAGGATTACTCTCCTGTGTATTCACTAATGGTAGCTTTTGGAGGCAGCTGCTCATCCGTTGGCTTTCCTCATGTTGACTTTTCCAGCACGGAATATGCCATCAACAAACTGCGGCTGGAAGGGGACGAAGTGGGAATGTATGTGTTGAGGTGGAGCTGCACCAACTTCAACCACATCCTCATGACAGTCACCTGTTGTGAGGGCTCAGAGGTACGTCAGGTGGGGCATTCTCAGTAGTAAGCTGATTGTGAGCTGAAGGCAAGCAGCTCCCTGTCACGGAATCACAGAATCTTCAGGTTTGGAAGGGACCTCACGTGATCATCCAGTCCACTGCCCCTGCCAGAGCAGGATGGCCTAGAACAGGTCACACAGGAGCAGATCCAGGTGGGTTTTGAATGTCTCCAGAGAAGGAGACTCCACAGCCCTCTCTGCAGCCTGTTCCAGGGCTCTGGCACCCTCACACTGAAAAAGTTTCTCCTTGTGTTGACACAGAACCTTCTGTGCTCCCACTTGCACCTCTTGCCCCTTGTCCTATCATTGGGCATCCCTGAGCAGACCCTGGCTCTGTCCTCCCAACACTGCCCTTCACCCCTTTATAAACATGGATGGGGTCACCTCTCAGGCTGCTCTTCGCCAAGCTAAAGAGCCCCAGCTGCCTCAGCCTTTCCTCAGCAGGGAGGTGTTCCACTCTCTTCATAATCTTTGTGGCTCTGCACTGGACTCACTCAAGCAGTTCCCTGAGGTCCTTGAACTGAGGTGCCCAGAACTGGAGACAATACTCCAGATAGAGGCAGGGCACCAGGGCAGAGTGGACGAGGAGGGAGTACAATTCATGTTAATACAGAACCATAGAATCATTTGGGTTGGAAAAGACATCTAAGACCATGTTGTTCTAGAAGTCATTCAGCCCCAGTGCAAGGCTTACAGAGGAAACAGGTGGTGTGTAGCTGGCTGGAGCATCTCTGCTATGAGGATGGGCTGAGGCAGCTGGGCTTGTTCAGTCTACAGAAGAGAAGTCTCCAGGAGGGGACCTTAGAGCTGTCTTCCACTACCTGAAGGGATCCTATAGGAAGGCTGGAGAGGGACTTTTCCTGAGGATGTCTAGGGGGAATGGTTTTCAGCTGAGGGAGAGCAGGGTTAGACTGGATCTTAGGAAGAAATGCTTCAGTACGAGGATAGTGAGACTCTGGAATGGGTTGCCCAGGGAGGCTGTGGATGTCTCCCCGCTGGGGGTGTTCAAGGCTCAGACTGGTAGGTGAGTCTGGTTGAGACCTGTCCCTCGTGGCAGGGAGGTTGGGGCAGATGATCTCTAAGGTCCCTTACAACCTAAGCCGTTCGGTGATTCTCAAGCTCTAGAGAGGTGAGGAGTAGGAGCAGAGGGCAGAACTGGAGAGGATAAGGGCTTGAGATAGAGACGTCCCAAAGCTCAGTTGCTCTTCCTCAGATCATTTGAATGAAACTGGAAAGTTTCAACAACAGCCTGAAATCTTCTTTCGCCTGTTGAACAATCTAGGTTGTGAGAGGGAGTTTTGCTATTTTAAAGTTGATATTTTGAAACCGTGGTTCTGATGATGCAGTTGCCGACCAAGTAAAGAGAAAATTCCTCCTGCAGAGTCAGGGCTTCTGTGTACTCCCAGGCTCTGCATAACACAGAGGCCATAACTGGACTTGTTAGACAATTGCATATTTATGGTGCTCTTCTTCCACTCCTGAGCCTTCCTAGGACTGAAGGTTATAGGAACTTTAGGGCCTTCTACTGCATTGGAGATTCATTAGAGGACCCTGGCTTGAGAGCAAGTGGTAGGAATAGGATATTAGGCTGGGAGATTAGGAAGAAGTTCTTTAGAGCGAGACACTGGAACAGGTTGCCCAGGAAGGTGATAGATGCCCCCTCCCTGGAAGTACTCCAGGCTAGGTTGGATGAGGCCTTCAGCAACCTGAGCTACCGTAAGGTGTCTCTGCCCATGGCAAGGGGCTTGGAACTAGATGACCTTTAAGGTCCCTTCCAGCCAAAACCATTCTGTGACTGAATCTATGAACTGGTCCTGCATATATTTTCAAAGACTTCTGAGGAGCTTTTATGGCTTTTAAATATCCTTTCATTTTAATGATTCCATTTTGCTTTCTTTTTCCCTGCCTCTCCCCCAGCAGATAAATAATTCAGTGCAGCACAAGAACTTCCAGATTGAGGTGGAGAAGGGCGAGTACTTCCTGCATGGTTCGAACAAGCCCTTTGCGTCCTTGAAGGAGCTGATGGATCACCTGAAAGGGCAGATACTCCGCACAGACAACATAAGCTTTACCCTGAAGAGGTGCTGCCAGCCCAAACCAAGAGGTAATGTGTCTTTGAGACAGGCAAGAAACAGTTGTCAAGTGGCAGCAAGCTCCAGAAAGAGGAGGCATTCTTAGTGCCTTTGGTTGGTTCTTTGTTCTTGTGTGGTGAGTCTCTTTTGTTACTCAGAAAGCTATAGATGAAGCCTTTTCCTTCTCTGTGGAGGAGGAAAAACCCAAAAGTAACACTGTGAGCAAGGTTTGGAGGTTTCCTCTCAGTGCTAGGAGCTCTGGATGCTCAGGGGTTGGTGCTTCTCATGAGCTGTGTTTGATGTGAACTGCTCAAATGAGAGAAGTTCTGGTTTCCCTTTTCACACCCAAACAGCTGGCCCTGCAGTATTGATAGGGGAGGGTAGAACTCTAGTTGTGTTTAACAAGAAAATGGCACAGCTGACTCAGAGTCATGGGCTGAAAAGCTGTGCCAAAGAGGGGACTATATAAGGTTCTTCCTCTGCTCCACAGACTCACATATGCCAGGCAGTGCCACCATGCATCAACTTGTGTTCTTCTAGCAAAAGAGGGTTGCAGCCTGCACTGGTTGTGTGCCAGCCTTTGGTTTGAAGCTTGTTTGCTGTCAAGAGCTGTTGTTAGCTCTGCTGATCTTTGTGAATCATCAGAGAAGGCTTGGTCTGCAGCTGCTAGAGAGCAGAACAGCCTTGCAGCCAGGAGATCCAGCTATGAGGGCAGATGTTAGAGGGCTGGCACAACTTTGCATCTGTTAAACTCATAATGCCAACACCTACCGAGATTGTTTGCTGTAGACCCATGACAGGTGATCTTTAAGGACCCTTCCAGCCCAAACCATTCTATGGATCTACTATAAAGTACCATTGTCTGGTAGCTGAATTTTGTGTGAGAGGCAACACAGTGGCATGCTTGTGGTGATCAGACAATGATTTCCTTTTACAATACAGGGAATAGTGAGCTGGGTTAGTTACCTGCTGGTTGTGATGGGTTGTGAGGAGAATGCTTTGTAGGTAGACACTGAGCCTACCTGCACTTTGGAGAATATTGGTCATTGTCTGGGCCATGGGGAACTTCTGGTTGCATTCTGGCAGCTGGATTTGGGATAAAATAAAACAGGTCACGGAGCTGGATGCCCACTTGAGCCTTTCTTTGGCACTTGTTACAGTGGGATCCTAGGGTATTATCTCTGCAGAGAGACAGGGAATGCTGGAGAGAGTCCAGTGGAGGCTATGAAGATGCTGAGGGTCCTGGAGCAGCTCTGTGAGGAGCAAAGCTGTGAGAGCCCTGGGGCTGAGAGCCTGCAGAAGAGCAGCCCCAGAGGGGATCTGAGCAACGATCAGCAAGAGATAAAGGACCTGGGGAGGGGCAAGAGGATGGGGTCAGACTCTTGTTGGTGGTGCCCAGCAACAGGACAAGGGGCAATGGGCACAAAGTGGAACCCAGGAGGTTCCACCTGAACAGGAGGAGGAACTTCTTTGGTGTGAGTGTGCTGGAGCCCTGGAGCAGGCTGCCCAGAGAGGTTATGGAGTCTCCTCTGGAGAGCTTCCAAACCCAGATGGCTGTTACATCCTGGGCAAGCTTCTGTGGGT